>JAUZND010014785.1:0-53233 GCA_034780555.1 Coelogynopora nodosa | reverse complement strand
TCAGGAGTGCATCAATCATAACGGCGAACAATTTGAGCCTTTCCGATTTTAATGACTTGTAAATATATTTGTAAATTTATGGTTGTAAATTTATGCTTTTAAAAATACACTTTTGTTTCAAAATGGTAGCATATTCATTATTCAATTATATAGTACATTCATGGTTTTTAAACGACATCATTTAGAAAATCGGGCGGAACTTATGGCTCACCCTGAATCTAAATTATTAAGCACAGTCTTTTTTTATTAAAATCTTTATATTGCTAAATTAAAAATCTGCGATAAGAAGTGCTATAACAAACGACACAACGATTTTGTAAAATACTTTTACTCTATTATTTATTCTTTATTTCTGTAACTAATAAATTACATTTTTGTCTCATTAGTCAATTTCTTTGTAATTACATTGAAAATTATTTTTCAAAAGTAGATATATGGGTATTTTTCTAAAAAAAGGAATTTGTTCCAAAACTGTAACGTGCGCAACATACCTAACATTGTTAATCTATTTGGATATGTTAATACATTGCTATTTATTATATTGGAACATGTCATATTTGTAAACAACTACCAACAAAAATAATTACATTCATTATAGACATTGATTTCATAAGATAAGTAGATGCTTAGGTGTCCTAATTTCTATATATATGCGTTTGTAAAGAACATATCGTTTTATAACTACTGCTATTTTTTGTTTATTGCTTTAAAATTGTGTGTTTTGAAAAATATATTTGTGTAAATGGTGAGTGATCGGTGTTTTAATATAATTATAAAATTGATAAAATAATCATAATTTTTTGTAAATTTATTTTCATAATTTTTTACTAAATGTGATGCGCACAACATGTTAAAATGATAGAGAAATTAAATAATCATTTTTAGTTATACATACATTACCTTATACATAGAGAAATTAAATAATCATTTTTAGTTATATACATACATTACCTAATACATACAATTTTTCAGTTTTAATTATTTAATTTTGAAGGTAGGTTTATATATGAACAAATTGGTAATTAATCTTTTTAACGAAAAGTCAGTTTGTCCCAATAATGTAGCGTGCAACCCAATTTATGAATCTTTATTGCTATTGTAAAATTAAGAATAAATAATTGCTTTTTATTCTATAATGAATTTACTGCTTATAACTGTTTAATAAACATTTTATAATATATTTTTATAATTTTTTAACTAAAAACTGTGATTTTGATGCGCACGTTTCATTTTGGGACATTATTCTATTTTACTAATTGAATATAATTTTTTTTAATACTTATAGGATAACATTTTAGTGTCACAGGTATATTGCAATATTTATAATAATGTTAGCACCATCAAAATATATGTTTATTTTGATAAAGTAAAGTACTTTTCTATACCTATGAGATTTTAGTTATAGGTATATTCAAAATAAATAGTTAAATAATTTTACTACTATAAAAAATATTCAGTTATATTGAATTATATAATTAAGTTATAGTTATATATGTTGCGCACATTACACATATGAACAATTTTTTTCCAATGAAATATTATTATTTTTTAGAAACTAAGAAAAGGAAAGACAATACGAAATAGACGTAAGGGTGTGCATATCCATTTATCCACATAAGTTGAAAAATGAGGTATCTTTACACAGATGAAAAGGAAGCTGGAAAAGTTTAATATTGAAAAGGAGTTACATGCTATATTTATTAAACAAACTAGAAGGAAAGAAAGATAAAAACGAAGAGTTGTGGATGCTGAAAGGAGATAAACGTTATGTCGAAAACGTTTATAAAAGTTTTTTAGTGAAAAAAACATTACCGTTCGAAAAAACTTAACATTTTGAAAGATAAAAAAGAAATGAAATGTCAAAGTTAACAGGGAATATAAAAGGAAAAGGAAAGAATATGCTGTGACGATAAAATAACAATATCCAAAAACTATGGCATATGGTAGTTTCCTAGATCAACTAGATTCTGATCCCATAGTCGATCATACTACCACTGCTAATTCAACTGTTGATCATATTGTTGATCATACCACTGCCGCTAATTCAACTTCTGATGCCAGTCTGTGGTATCAACCAGAAATTGTTAATAAAAATTTGAAATGGTTTTTATAGTGCATTTTTTGCGTAGTGATAACTTGTCTCTTAGATTGTTAATTTTGCCTATTCTTAGATACAAACTGTGGATAAAAGAAAATGACATTATTTTTAATTTACAGATAAAAATTTTAGAAAAAAACCCATTTAACTTAACCATTTATCCATGGAGGGGGGTATACCAATTTTTTTTCAAAGAATAAGTTTTTCATTGAATGACGTAATGTATGACTCTGATTTTTTACTCAGTAACTAAAATACTTTTATCTAACTAAAAAATATATTTTCGAATATTTTAACATACCAATACGCAATTGTGTTATTATTGAACTATTTTATAATAGTTTATAATATTACTTGCCGATGATATTAGGAGCTAAAACTTTCGACAGTAATAGAAAAATATTTTTATCGTAAAATATACATTTAACTTTAATATTAAAATTAATTATTAAAATAATCAGCAATTATAATAATACTCAAAAAACATTTGTACTACTTATAGCTTATTTATATAAGCAGTATAATAATAAAAATATACAAAACTATAATAGATTTCGTGTTCTGGAATCAGATGCAAAAAGAATCAAGTCAATTGTTTTCTTTGATCAAAAGTTATAAAATATATTTGTCAATATATAGCATATATGCTTCTATAGTTTTCCTAAACTGAAGTTTATGATATAATCAGGTCATAAAAATGATAATAATTGATTAATTTGTTTGCAAGTAAAGATCGCTCGACAAGTCTTTAGAAAGTATCTGTATACCAAATTTCAGCTTAATCCGATGATAGGAAGTTTGGAGCAAACCCAACAACATATGTCCACGTACCAAGGGTTAACGTATAATGAATGTTTTTAGTTGGATAAATTTAATAAATAATCCAATTAGTTGTGTATATTATAAGTTTCGGATTATGTGTTTTATAGCAGTTTCAAACGACACTTATGTTGATTTATTGAGTTTTCATTTGATACATTTTTCGTTAAATTATTATTCGTGTTTTAATACATTTTATGTGTTTTTATGTTTTTGAAAGTATGAACCTTACATAGGTATGTCACAAATTATATACTGTTTAATTTTTGTACTTTGACTGTTTTAGAAAACAGTTTTTTGAATATAAATTATTTAATTATTTTTTTAACTTTTTCATTTAGGCACAACTATTTTCAAAATGTTTTCAAAAGCGTTTCAAAAATTGTATTTGCTGAAATAAAATCACGTTATATAATGATTGTCTCGAAATGTAACGTGCGCAACTGTTTACTGTTTTCTAATTTATTTCTTATTATAAAAGTTGAAGTATATATGTTTATAAGGTATAAGGTATCAATGATTGAGTACACCTACTATTATATTAAATAAAATAATATATATATATTTTTTATTATTTCTTTTTAAAATTTATCATTTATCCCCTGTTGAAATTTTTAATGCGTTTTTTTTATTAGTTATAAAAAGTATGTTTTTGTTATGAATATTATCATATTCAATGAAGGATATAACATAATATAATTTGTATTCATTATTTTTTATATTTTATACGTTTAATAATTATATAACTAATGCTTACGAATATTTAATCTGAAATAGTAGTTATTACGGTAAGCAGAAAAAACGTTTAGTTTTCGTCGATGCTTTTTTTGCACTATATCAATAAATTAATAAATACAAGACTTTGACATTGTTATCATTAACGATTTATAATCGGTGATATTCTTTATATATAAATCAATACACTATTATCTATATATATACATATGTATGTTTAATATATTTTATTCACTATGCTAAGTAACATTTAAAAACTTGTCCCAGAAAATGTAATGTGCGCAACATGCCTAGATATATAGATAAAAACTAAAAAGAATGCTGACTTAATAATATTATAAAAGTAATATTTTATGAAAATTTAAAAGCTATTTAGTAGAAGTAAAATAATTACGGAGATATAGTAGGGTATCTAAATTTTCACCTTTTTTTTTTTGGAAAACGCATTTGTGCCCTTTTTAAAAAAAAGTTCATAAATAAGTCGCCTCGATTGTCTTCATACTACTTCTTCATACTACTAGGAAACTCTATCTTAATTGTCTGTTTATTTAATTAGCTTTCTTTAGCGTGTTCTAATTCTAAAACCATTTAAAACACTGTTTGTGTAATTCATACTTTGTATAAACTGATAACTATAATAACATTAAAGTATAAATTGTTATTTTTTATTGATAATTTTTATTATTTTTATTTTAAATTAATTTTTTACATTATAATTTTTATAAGATAGTTGAATGAATATATGAATAATTGTTTTTATGAATTTTTGAAAACGATTGCGATATTTCTAAGGCTTTATCGGCATTTATATGTGTTTATCACACCACATCTAAAAGCTTCATTTTGAATATACTTCGTACTGGGGTTGCATAAATTACCTGTTACTAATATTTTTTTTCTATTTATTTATTATGTAACATTAATCTATCAGGGTTGATAAACATACGATTGCAAGATATTATAACTTAAACCTGACTACTTGTAGCCAATAAGATGTGTATCGCGTGTATTTATCTTATTTGTTGCTGTAAGTAAATATTTGAAATACTAATAGAGATAATTGTTTCATGTTTTATTACCTTCTGATTTATAGAGTTGCTATGTTTGCATGTAGGCTGGCTGAACGTTAAATTGTTTTATTATTGCTAACAAATAATACAATGTTGACTGAAACAGCCTAACGACGTACAATTAGCTAAATGCTCTTTAAAGTAATATTAGATTAATTAATGTTGTTTTCAACCTTTTTATTAACCCTTTAATAAATGGTATAGTACCGATATATAATTAGATGGATTGGGTCTCTGTTAGTTTATTAAGGTACAAAGGAAAGAGCATACATTTTACTGTTTTGTGTCTGAACATGTTTTTTAGCATCTATACCCTTTTTATGGGATACCGTTATCATAAACATTTTTTTGTTTTTATTTTTCTCCCATATTTAATACATAATAATTTGTTTATCTGTATAGGCCTACTCAAATTTTATTTTCTTACTAATTAGTAACCTACTTATTGTACATGGCCGGCGCTGCCATTATTCGATTGGGGGGGCTCCTCCGGATACAAAATTACCGACGATAATATATTTTCCCTATTGTTTTTTTTTAATTTATCATTTTTTGGTTATAATACGTCTACCTATTTATCTATGTATAGGCATATATGTATACCTAATCTTATAAAAAACCGAGACAAGGTTTCTGCCCCTTTCAGCGCCGGTCATGACTTATGTTTAAGCATGAAACATAAGTGTTAAACGGACAGTCAGTTGATCAAAAACTAGAACTAAAAGAATTAAATCTATTTACTGAATTGTTGACTACTTTTTGTTTACTAATTTTTAACTTAGTTAATTGTTGCTAATATCTACATAGATCAATAAACAACAGCTTCACCATGCAGTGTATCAAACATTCTCAAAATGGCCTGCTTCGCTTGTGTTTGTTGTCTTATATATATATAGAGGTATAAATTATATCACAAGGCTATATGTTTGTTTCCAAAATTCTTTAAAATGTTACTATGTACCAATCACAAGCCTGTACGTCGTTTATAGGAAATTTACTTATTCTTCAGGTTGAATCTCATTTTTTTCAGTTAAATTGATATCAATGATTTAACTATAATTATTTGAACTTAAAATATATTTCGCTCTTGTTAAAGACGAGCCCATTTAATAACATTTAATCGCAGCGCTGCACTGCATTAATCCGTTCAACTGATAACTGGAATATGATAATAGACTAATATTCAAATTAAAATCACTTTTAGCCACGCAATTAAATTATGATGTTACTAAACTATAAAAACGTTTTTAAAATTAGTTATCGTTTTTTATTTCAACAAAATATTAAATTCATTCAAATTTGAAACAAAATGATGCAATTATTTGTTAACTTATATTTATTTGTGTAATTAAAAGATAAAATTGGAAAATTATTTTAGTTACTTTTTTCTATATGTAGTATAGGTTGTTTATCATTTTTAATTATTGACAGTTTCTTAAAATTTGTAACTTTGCCAATTAAAAGGGATTCACCAATGGATTAAAACACATAGTTTTTTCAGACACAATTATATAATTTCAATTGTCTTTAATTGTGTTGACTATACAATTGTTTTGAAAAATGGGAACAACTTATCACCGCAGTGAGATTATATTTTAACGGCAAAGAGAAAGATTCAACAGTTAAGCTCACCCAGATGCAAGATATATATATATAGCACAACACATTGAGAATGGACAAAATAACAGTTGTAGCCTGATGATTTTAGAATAATTTGGAAAAAAGGGGACTCAGGTTTACAGCTTACTATATAGAGAAAGTAGAACAATTCAGGTTTTAGGTAAGTCAGTTAAGTATAGCCGCTTAAATCATTGATTTTCTAAATAATAATCATCTTGAAATAGGTCAGATATTCTGTATCAGTTTGCCATTTCTACCATTTTTGCCATTTATTATATATTTATTTTATATTGTTATTGCATATTGTATATATCGTTGTTGCATATTATTAAATTCGACTTATAAAATGTTGTCACGGTAGCTTACCAATCGGAATACGTATATATAACTTTGATATCTTGTGTTGTTAAGTGCACATAGAAGTATATAGATATACATATATTATAGTATAAAAAAATAACGAATATATTTCTGGCCGATTTATATGTCTTCAGCAATGTTTTTGCTTGGACATGTTGTATAATGTGTCATATGATATTCATTTTTTATATAGCTCTGATATATATACCAGGTCAACGCTTCTGATAAATATAGTTACACTTAAAATTTTTGTTTTATACAGAAATAGAGTTTTATTATGTACTATCTTATTAACACGTTTTGCAGAACACTATGTTCGAAAATAATATTTTTATTAGGACAGTATTTTTATATCAATTTAGTGATCGACGATAATGTATTTGTTCGAAGTTACTTAAAGTTTCAGAGTTTAAATTTAAGATTTGGTGACAAGCTATATTAAAAAATTGCAACAGAAAATTACATTCCCTTTATGTTTTAATACAAACTTATTTGATGAAATATAAGTGTGACCGAAAAATATTTATGCACAATTTTAGTTGTTCTTTGCGTTCTTTTAAATTGTAATACCAAATATTTATTTAACTTTTTTATACATACGTCAATTCATTATACATTTGGAATATTGGTGAATTTGGAAATTTCTTTGTCAATTAATAAGATTTAGTACTATATAGGGCTATAGTATTAACTATATATACCCCTATTCATTTATATTCAGGGAAAAGATTTAAAATGGATTGGCTATATGATAGAGAAAATTATTTTATAGCTCTTCTTTTATCTTAAAATCTAAAGCGGCACAAAATGAGGTTTCCTTGATAACATCTACTCACTTGAAATCCCCGGGCCTTTGTTCTTGTGTTACTTGTAATTTTGTAGTACACGATTACTTCTTTTATTCTAACTTGGAGAATCACAGTTCTGTTATATAGAAACCTCCCCCTCGCCTCCCAATTTAGCGCGTCTTTATATATATATATACAGATAAGGTTCTGATAAGGTTCCGGCAATCCCGTTACTTAAGGAGATTTATTACGGCATTGAATGCAGACCGACATAACAGCATCATAAGATGATAGATTGAAGTACCTGTAATGCACGTGCGTGTAATAAATAGTCTTTGTGTCAAGCAGGTTATGCAACGACTTTAAGCTGCTGCACTGTACTAGCGAGTGCCTTGTGTGATAGATAATATTTCCTAAATGGTTAGGATCTATGCTTAAGTGCTCTGGCCAGCGTCAGCTGTAGTTATAGTATTAAATGAAATAATGTTATGGTCTATGTTTAAAATATTAAATAATACTTGCCTCATACACGTATTAAATATTAAAAGAAAAAATTTCTCATTATTTTTGTCTATTAATCAATTTTTTGCAATTAATCAACTTTTCCGCTTTCCGTAATTTTCAGTATATATTTATTATGATTAGTGTATGTAGAACTGCACTGCCATATGGGGAGGGTAAGATTTGAGAATATTCGATTTTAGTTCTATATTTTGTAATTACATAACAACTTATCCTTGAAAATATGTAATACATTTATTTTAGATGTGTAGGATTAAAATTAATTATGAAAATCTGGATTGTTTCTATTAGGTTCTATTTTTCCAACCGTGTTATTAAAACATATTTTAAACTTACACAAACAATTTATTTTTCATATTTTTAATTTAAAATATATCGGGTAAAACTTAGGACTACATTTTACAAATTAAAAAAATTAGGTTCCTATATAACATTTTATTAAAATAACCTGTATGATATTTAGCAAGGTTATACGAATCAATAATTCACGTTTTATATTAATTAAATGGCTTATTTAAATAGCGTAACCCAAACAGTGATTCTACTATTTTATGTCGCTTTTTCATCTACATAATTTCACCAATATATTATAAACACCACTAATGGAATTATAATTTCCACTTTCTGTATACCATCCATTCTCTACCAATACATTCATTACGTGAAATAGTATTGAAAGTTACATACATGTTTAGGCTATAATTTGCTATTGATACCATTTTCACGATTTTTAGTGTCTCATTATAAATGCGGATTTTGTAGATGTACAGTTTATGTTTCATCGTATTTTGTTATAGTTACTCAAAAAGTGCATCGCGGCGACTAATACCTATATATAAGTGTGCGACCAGTTTTCATTGCATTCAGTATATAGGCAATTTGTATGTGAAAACGTGACAGTATTGACTCGTTCTTTCTAGAAAAAATTATTGAGAAAAAATGATGTTGTGCAATAAAAAAATTATCACTGGAAATTAAGGATGAATTATATATTATTAAGTATGCATTATTTATTTACATGTAATAAGCAAAATATTTCTAAGTTAATAAGTAAAACATAGTTGGTTTTTAACGAACGTCATTTCCCAAGTTAAGTTAAAATGGTTAAACTATAGTTTTTTTAATGATAACTTTAATACTTTAAAAATTATTCCTTTTGTATTTTTCTAATTAAAAAAATTGGTTTCCATTTTTTTGTTTAAATGTATATTTGGAAATTGTGTACAATATGTTAACATACAAACAATGCTGTGTATTATTTATTAATGCTTTATAAAGCTATAATATATTTTGAAATATATATATATACAATAGATAGCCTATACATGATAATTTTGTCGAATTTAAATCTTAATTGTTTTCCGAAATATGATTTTTTTGTTGTTGTAATTTTCTCTACTGATTATTTCTGTTCATATTAGTGTATATTATAACAAAAGGTATTGTTTAGTAACACTGACACAGGAAATAGATCTATCCACTAATTTATTGTTGATGGTTATATAGATAAACAACAATTAGGCCATTGTCGATTTCAAATCAATATATAGTCTCCTGGAGTCTTAACTATTGCCTGATAAAATTTAAAAAAGCAATAGAAAAAGAGAGAAAAAAGTGGAGAGAAAAAAATGCTTGAAACTTGTCAATCGATTTGGATTTTATTGTCGTAAACTTACCTTTTCTTCCTCCATATTTGTTAACTGGAATGAGCAAATATTGGTTCGCTTTTCCATTATGGCTTCATCTCATTAATAATTGGTGTCCCCAGCCTCCTTATCTGTTGTTTTATAGTATGCCCCGCCTAACAACTTAGCGATGGCTAGATTGAAAAAGATTATCTATCCAACTTCTTTTTCTTATATTATAGCTTCGTTTTTCTCGGTATTTCAAGTTATTGAGAACGCAACTGATTTTATTATTTATATTCAATGGGTAATAGAATAGTTTTTTTTTGTTTTAACAATAGATGAGCCGGCTTACGTTATTGACTCCACAATTAAAGTGTGCCCCGTTTAGGTCTCGACGGTTCTGAGATGAATTATTTATAATGAACATAATTAATAACTTTTTGTTAAATGTTTTTTGTTTAAAAAAAATTAAGTCTAAATTATTATTAATCTTCTAATCAATTGGAATATAACAGTAATAGAATAAATTCATGGAATTTTTTCCAATAATTAATTTATTAATAGCTAAATATTTATAGTGGCTATTTTTATACATTCGAAAAACTTTTATTTTCACTCACATTACAGTAGAAATTAGATTTCACAAATTATAAAGTCTAAATATTCACTGAATTAAATTTTTATTAGTTTTAATTTCACTCTACTTGTTAAATTTAGAGAGTAATATATCAATTCATAAAAAATTTATGTAATTATTTAAATTATTTTTATTATATTGCAAGGCAATGAACTATAACTTTTTTTTCTCATAAAATACGTTAAATAAATTTTTTATAGCTAAAAACCGCTTAACAATTTAGTTCAAATGTATTAAACTGGTATTTTAAATTATAAAAACCATTAAAAAAAACGCGAAAATCTAATTGTAAGTATAAACATAAATAAATGTTTATAAATCGTACAAATAAATCTAAACTTTTCTCAACTTTGATATAGCTAAACAAATATCTATTTAAATTACAAATAGAATTAAATGAAATGTAATGTAATGTAATACTTCATATCAGTTTATAACAGTAATTCAATTGTATAGCGGGTTAAAAAATACTGATCAAACATGTGTAATATAATGCTTTTAATATTTTAACGTATATTTAATATTTAAAATATTTAAAAAAATATATATAAATGATTTTATAAATTCTAAAACTTATGAAACATATTATACTTTAAATAGTACACTATACTCTTATGTTTCTTCTAAAGGATATACAATTGTATATAGTTGCAATAATTCAATATATAACCTTTAATAACCTATATATATTTAATATTTTTTTAAATTCGGTATGTTTGATTAGAATGGTACGGTACGAAATATTGTTATACAACTTTATTTAATTCGGTGGGGGGGGGGGGGGGGGGCAAATTAATCAAAATCTATTCAGGATAATGTTCTGACATGTTAGGTAGGCCTACCTGCATTGTTTATTATGAGATATATATTTTGTTGTGTAAGGCTATAATGGAGAATTCGATGACTTAATACATGACTCAAAATGACCTTGAATTCGAGGACTTAATACATTATTCAAAATAATCGACAATTAGAGAACTTATTACATGACTCAAAATGACCTAGAATTCGATGACTTATTACATGACTCAAAATAACCTAGAATTATATGAAATATTACATGACTCAAAATAACCTAGAATTATATGAATTATTACATGACTCAAAATAACCTAGAATTAGTTGATTTAATACATGATTCAAAATAATCACCTTATATAATTGGATGACTTATTACATGACTCAAAATAATCACCTTATATAATTGGATGACTTATTACATGACTCAAAAATAATCACCTTATATAATTGGATGACTTATTACATGACTCAAAATGACCTAGAATTAGATGACTTGATACAGGAATCAAAATGACCGATAGAAAAATAGTATTTAAAAATATAAAACTATAAAAAAATATTGCAGCTTGCAAAAAATAGAGTATGAACTATCCAAATATACTAAAACATATTTTTTTTACTTATTAGGTCTCCTATGTAATGGATTATAAATCAGCACTTCAATGCCGTAAAATTGACAGCTAACCAAGTGTCTGATATAAGAATAAATCGGTCGCCATGCGCTAACAATCGTATGTTGATTTCCAACAAATATTTACAAAAAATTGCAGTGTTTTAAAATAAACCATCTAAGCGTTTAGGATAAGATTTCTCCTTAAATTGTGTAGTAATATGATAATTTGCAAAAAAAAGTAGATTATTTATTTTAAAACATGTCAATTTGTTGTAAATTATTTTTGAAAAATACACATACAGCTGTTTCCGAGATGGCCGTCGAATTGATATACATATTTAGTATCGCAATGCAAAACTGCGACATAACATACTAAATTGATAGAGAAATGTTTAACTGCATAATTATGCTATCTACTGGTGGGTCAATTGAACCCACTTCTCCGTGTAATTATGCTTTCAAGTGCGTATGGTGCTTCTATGGTTGTTTAATAAGTATTACACATACATTTCAAAATAACTATTATTAATGAATAATTAATTAACTTTATTTAGAGTTGTTTGACACATTTTGTAGTATAGTATATATATATATATAATCAAAACGATGTTAATGTTTACTATTTCATCATACTTTAAAGATTAAGGTTAAAATATTAAGATTTTGAGAAAAATAATGTCACATATGGCATCAAATAGCATCACATAGCATCACATAGCATCATATAGCGATTTAGTATTGAAAGCTAGCAATATTTAATTCTAAATTATTTAGAATAATATAAAATAAAAACATACTATTTCACTAGTATTCGTTTTATTTTAATTGATTTAATTATTTAAAAAAAATAATTACTGTAAATAATACCTATTAACTAAAACAGGTTTTTCTATCAATAAAAACTTTACCATTTTCACACAATTTCTCCATAATTCGTTCTAGATCGACTCGTTTGAAACCGGATTGAATTGTCTTATTCTACTTACCGATGACCCTAAACTGTACATGGGGGAAATCAAATAATATAAAACAGAATGACAGTGATTTGAGACACATCAATTAATTACCTACATCTTCAGCTTCGGCCACTTCATCCATAGGTTGCGCATGCTGAACTAGGGGTGGCTTTATAATTCAACCAGCTTAATATGACTTCTTTATTGACTTCAGTCTGTCCATAGGGACGGACACTTTCGTTTCGAAAAGTTTCTTGGGCAGTTTTCCAACTCCTTGCACGCAGACATGGTATGTCGAATTTAGGTATGCGTGTTGTATGTACTGTTAAAAAATTGTGGGTTCAAATTAAATCGCTGACTACGTAGAAAGATTGTAATGGTTTTTTTATCAACTTAACATTTAGCTTGTATGCAATTTTTTCTCAAACTCAATAAAAAGTTCTATTTAGTTCGCACAAGTAATATGTATTTTAATCACAGTGCTCTAATATCGTGCTTTAATTATTTGATCTTGCCTAATATGTTTGTTCAATTCCATTTCAATCAGCTCTTTCAGGGATATACCGGATATTGATATCCAATAAAAGTTTAAATACTCTTTTATAGTTGCTCTTGTGGTGGCAGCAACGGATATACTAACTTGAGGCTCATTGATGTCAACATAAAATATTGCGATTCTTCTCTTGTCTTACTAGAACTATTGCAAAGATTAGGTTCATGCCCATAAATCTGTTCGTGTTAAGATCGAACATATATATTGAATTTAGCGCAAACGTTTAACAACGACTGTTTCCCTAAAATGAAGTGTTCAAGTAGGCGTGAGAGTGAGAAAATGAATTTTAATTTTTACTCAAATTCAAGTTTTTATTTGACAATATTTTTCATATAAGAAAATCTAGTATCACGAATCGCAAATTAAGATATAAACATTTTCTTTTAACCTGACTTAGTCAATCGAATCAAGATTTAAATACACAGCCTGAGTTAAATACAAGCTGTCTAAGAATGAATAAAATTGAGTTTTAATCGCGTTTATAATATATATAGATGAGTGGTGAGTTTATATATATTTGTCATTTTGGGAAAAGTTAAAGACACTCTGTTGGTGCTTCACTTTTTCTTCTATTCTCTCCACTCTTCTCGCAGACTCTCCTCTACATTTTCATCTTTTCCTTTGCCAAGTAGTATGTATATTTTTATTGGCTGACTCTTAACACACCCCCGTGTGAAGTTTTATCTTTTGACTTTCACACGAATGGGAGAAAACTCCCTTACTTTTATCTGTTTTATGTTTGCAAGTCGGAAAGGTTATGACAATTGACTGACACTATTAAATCATGTAATTAGGAGACTACCACGCGGTATATTTATTTACTTTTATTGAACTTATCGACATGTTTTTTGCCAAGTACTTGTCCGACACTGAATACAATCATTCCATTTTTATTAATATTTAAAATCAGTATGTAATCATCCATGGTGATAATTCGGTAGCAACTTCTAATGAGTGTTGTGTTTTTTGCTACTAAATATCTTGCGCTTAATTTGACGCATGCCACTGTGTCAGTACGAAGTGATTTCTCCTGGGAACTTTGGATTTCCACCACCACCACCACCACTCAGCTTTCACCGCCGCCAATAGTGGTTGTTGTTTGTTCGCCAACCTCCTCGATATGAGAATTGAAAATCTGAGGAACGTTTTAATTTACAGCCACGCATATTAAGATGCCTGAGTTTGCTCAGTTATTTTTTATTATTTCATTGGATTACTTTTCTTATAACTGTATAGATGTTATCCAATTTTGTATTTTTACTACATTCAATTACTCATAACATTATGAGTACACAGGAATGTTCTAACTACTGGTATTTGAAGTACTTTTGTTTTACAATAAACCCGATCATCTCAGACAGCGATAATATTGCATTGAATCCTTTTATTTTCTGTTTGTTTAGATAGTCTTTAATACCTCCTCATAAATGTTTAGCCTTCTGTAATTATCCTTCTTTGCAGAACACCAGCTTCCAAAGTATGCTGGGAAGTATTCTGTGCCTTGTACTCAGTCTGTCCTGTTGTCAGGCCAGGCTGCAGTTTGATGACAGCAAAAGTAAGTAGTTATTTGATATATTGATTTACTACGTATTATACCATATCTGTTCTGTTCCGTTCCTTGTTTCTTTTGTAGTTTAGTTATATGCGGTTTAAATTATATTGTTGAATGAATTCTAATTTAGCAAACTCGAAATATTCATACTGAATTTGTTACACTTAGAAATATGGTTAAAATTAGAATTGTTCAATTTATACACTTGATTATTATTGTACTTCTAACATTAAATAATAATAAATTTTGCGTTACATTCTTCAAATGATAAATATTACTTATTTTGTTCAGTTTTTTAATAAAATTGTATAAAATGTAAGCTGAAACGGTCGCTAACGATTAAATTTAAAAAAATAGTCTTTTATGTTTAATAACAATATACTGTGCATATTTCTGCTTATGTCCCATTTCTCCTTTATAAAAGCATATTTCTATTTCAATGTAAAAATATTTGCAAAAAGGTTACAACATAATAATAGTATGATTTATTGGACCATTGGGGCTATTAAATTTTTACCTTTTATTCTTTAAATTTCTTCGGGTTATTTTTTGTTTTAACCACTCCTAATGTTATTTTTAAACTTCTATGTGCTATACACTATACTGACGTTTAAACACATTGTGTGAATTGTTGGATTAATTAAGTTATGAACCACTGTGAAATAGTATAGTACATGCCTTATTTTGAGTAACTAAATAATTCGGAACTATAATGTATTTCTAATATTCTATTGTATGTACTTTTGAAATTGAAGAAATAAGTCATCACGATCTGATATACATATTTATTAACTGGACATGAATATTATTGTAGATTTAAGGATGAAAATATATGTAAGGTGAAATAAATTGAAAGAAACAGAGAAATCATGTCATCAGAGCGGCGGAATGTGAAACACAGAAACAAAACCGGAAGTAGCTCTGCGAACAGGAATAAAACATGTGGCGAAGGCACACTCGTGGAAATGATATTTTGAACATTTCATTTATTTAAACATCTAATTAATTCTACATAATTAATTATTAAACATTAAACATTAAAACATTATTAAACATCTAATTTATTTAAGACGAAAGTTGAATCATAATGTAGTACTTTTATTAATATAGATATATTCCAATCAATCACTCAGTTAACTTATGTTTATTGAAATTGTAATTTTGTACAAAACCAAATATTTCCTTTTTCACTTTTGTATAAATGTAAAATTTGCCATTTATCTTGTGTCATAAGCATATTAATAACATCGAAAAACAAGAGGTACTATGGATGGTATGCAAAAAAACGTCAAATAATTTAAAATAAACAAATCTATATATCCACTACATCTTTAAACAATAGTCATATATTGATTATTTAGAATATGTATATATTTTTAAGTAACAGTGAATAATTCAGTGAATAAATTTATTTCTGTTTTTCTAATTTACTTTCTAATTGTCATTAATTTTCTATGTGTTATTAATTTACTTGAAAATGCTAAATTTGTTATAAATTGCTATATATATATATATTTTAAATAGAGATAGACTATGTCAGAAACACATTTTTATGAAATTGTAAACATTTTCATTAATGTTTGAAAAATAGCTCGTGTTTGAAGACTTTTAGTCAAAGGTGAAATCTTTATGAGTTAAATGTTATCAAAGAAAAATCGAGTATTTGTTGAACACCCTTTGTCGTTCTGCGCTTAATAATTGCTTGTAACATTATATGAAACATTTGCTATTTTATAAATAAATCTTAGATATTATACAAAAAATAACTTTATATCTAAACGTGGGATTTAGATCATATTTAAATGTCTATGGAACAAAGCTATATTATTATATACTGCAATGCCTTTAATGTACATAAGAATAAAAGTCAACAAATCAAACAATCAAACAAGTATATGTTAAAACCAATTGAATAAATCGACTGATTAACCATAGTATTTATAACCATAGTATTTATAACCATAGTATTTATAACCATAGTATTTATAACCATAGTATTTATAACACGCTATTTATCTACTAATTAAAGAGATATAATTAAATATTAAGGAAGAAAAGGTTTGACAAATTACCAGTAGAACAGTTTAGGGTAGTGGGGATCAGACATATATCGATTGGTGGGGATCAGACATATATCGATTGAGCCGTATTATTGAAACACGGGTAACACTTGTGGGTTAGGAGCAGGAATGTCATAAGTTAGCCCTCTAAAAATCTATTAGTTTTGAAATGTTTCTATGGATATAAAAATTAATTATTATCTTAAAATTGCAATTAACACTCATTATTGAAGATTTTCGTGTTTTAATTTTGTTATAAATTATTTCAATTGTTAAAATATTACGGCGCAATAAATTCTCAAAAAATAATGTTTACACAAAATTGAAAGAAAATTATCTTCCAACTCATTTCATATTTCTTACTGGATATTTCTTTTTATTGAATCCAAGAATGAAAAACTAAATAATACGAAAAATATGAAAACACATATAATAGTGTTTAATTTCTATGATGTTGTACATTTTTTATAATAAAATCAGCTCATATTTTCTCAATAAATATATATGTAACCTAAATAAAATACAAAAAATACATAAAATAACCTGGCCACCTGTTTTGCTATGAATTATCTATTGTTAAAAAAGTAAGATTTTAAATAATTTATAATTTTTTTGATAATTCATGTTATATTGAATGGTGTGAAATAAATGTTAATTTTAGTGGTTATTTGCTGAATACATGCATGCCTGTATGCATGTATTTATAAGATATTTAGTGATAATCATGATTTATAATTATAAATTGATGCATATATCTCGCAATTTCATATGTATTATTTATTGATATTGATTCTTTTGTAATCATCAATATACACAGTCATTTGAAGTTTTGCTAAATGCTAAAAAGATTATTAGACTACACTAAATCAGGATAACTATCTGCATAATTAATGTATTAAACAGTGTTGCTATTAAAACTATGCATTAACACAATAACATTAACTATACACTATTATGTCTTTAACATATATTTTCTTGAAAATTATCCAGATTAATTTGATTATAATCAAAATATCAATTTTGAAAACTTATATGTTGCCAATTCTTGTAGCCATATTTAGGGGATTAGTTTATTTATTTATTTACTTATATCACTTCGTCTCTGTCGTTATAATTTAGTAATTTTAACCAATAGCGTGTTGGACCTTTATAATTATTTAAGAAAATATTTAAAAAATGATTTGATCATATTTCGTTTCACTTTGGATCACATGAATTGCTTAATATAATACTTACATAAAGGCATACGAGACAGCGTCAGATAACTCTCTCTGTATATTCTGGTACACTATTTAATAATTTTCTCTGGAAAAACTTTATCAATCGTCACTTTCACCGAGTTATCTTTTTTAATCAGGGCCTCTAACAATAAACAAACACAATCTTACTAATTCGTTTATATAACATACAACCAACAATATATTGTAAATATAATAGAGCTTTATAATCATAAATTAAAATATGTTCTTACATTTTGTTTGACCTTGGATAAAACTAGTTGCTTTATATCTAAATATGTCCCGTTAAAGAAAGAAATTAATTTCTTACTTTCTTTAAGTACTTACTGCTAAACAAACAGTTTAATCCGAATTGCAAGATTTTCACAATGTTGTGGTAGGGTAGGTAGTAGTAATATATGTACATTATTAATTATCTTAATAAAGTATTGCATAACGAATTATATACTGTGCATAGATGGTTATCCTGTAAATCATGTAGGCTACATCAAGGACATATAGTTATCTAGGTTATGCTGATGAATCAGAATAGTTAATTAACTAATTATCTAAACATGTTGCACTGTAATGGTCCATATTTTGAAATTATTACACCATATCTTCTATATTTTGAAATAATTACACCATCTGTTTTACACCATCATGTCCATATAATTATACATCATTTCGGATGGTTACACGATCGATTCTTCACCAGAATGATCTATATTTTCTATTAATTACACCATATTTATACTATACTAAACTTATAATTTTAGTAAAACGTATGCAGATACATTTTTAATTATACACTGATGTATTCTTCATTTTATATTATTTTAGGATACTACAAATTGTAATAAACAATTTAACAATGTTGTTGTTTCATGAAACACACACAACTTTATGATAATGTTAATCTCAATGTTTCATAAAACACAACTTTACAAAAATGTTAATCTCAATGTTTCATAAAACACACACAACTTTATGAGAATATTAATCTCAATGTTTCATAAAACACACAACTTTATATTAATGTTAATCTCAATGTTTCATAAAACACATATGATTTTATGATAATGTTAATCTCAATGTTTCATGAAACACACAACTTTATGATAATGTTAATCTCAATGTTTCATAAAACACACACAACTTTATGAGAATATTATTCTCAATGTTTCATAAAACACACACAACTTTATGAAAATATTAATCTCAATGTTTCATAAAACACACAACTTTATATTAATGTTAATTTCAATGTTTCATAAAACACATATGATTTTTTGATAATGTTAATCTCAATGTTTCATGAAACACACACAACTTTATGATAATGTTAATCTCAATGTTTCATAAAACACACAACTTTTTATTAATGTTAATCTCAATATTTCATAAAACACACATGACGTTATGATAATGGTAATCTCAATGTTTCATGAAACACACAACTTTATGATAATGTTAATCTCAATGTTTCATAAAACACACGACTTTATAATAATGTTAATCTCAATGTTTCATAAAACACAACTTTATGATAATGTTAATCTCAATGTTTCATAAAACACACACGACGTTATGATAATGTTAATCTCAATGTTTCGTGAAACACACAACTTTATGATAATGTTAATCTCAATGTTTCATGAAACACACAAAACTTTATATTAATGTTAATCTCAATGTTTCATGAAACACACACAACTTTATGATAATGTTAATCTCAATGTTTCATGAAACACACACGACTTTATGATAATGTTAATATCAATGTTTCATGAAACACACACAACTTTATGATAATGTTAATCTCAATGTTTGATTAAAGCTATATTTTTCATTAGATTGTTAGATAGTAATATTTAAAATTATTTTACACTAATAATTTGTAGAATTATTAAATAATACATTTCTCGTATTTAAACGACGAATAAATTAATCATTTGAATAGTAGTTATAATGTAAAACGAGGTTTGATGTTTAAAAATGTGGTAATAGTATTCTTATTATAAGTTTATTATAGTATATATTTCAAAAAATCATCTGTAGCATACAGTTTGTAGACTGTCTCCCTGAAATAGTATATTAATACAAGAAGTTTCTGCTTAATTGTTTACAAACTATTCTTACACGTTGGTTACACCAAGTTATACCTATATATGGATGGGGACACTGAAAACAGAGTTTAAAATTGTTTTCGATCTATATAAAAGAGGGGAAGGGGAGGAGGGAGTGGTGTTGTTTGTTTCAACGAGAGCGAGGCATGGGAACGAGTGAAAGGGCGAAAGTTACGAGTGACTGGGGAATCTCAACGGGAGTATAGGTTAGGCCTACATTGTATACTATGTATCCGATGCAAGTCTGCCAGTAGCGATTGTAGGCTTTTAATTTGGGTCTATTTGGCCACGACGCCTTCCAGGACAAGCTGACAATAGAGATTCTGTGTACATAGAAAATAGTGTGCCGAGTTGTTCAACTTCATTAATACACTTGTCGTCGATATATTGTTCTCGTAGATTAATTAAAGTATAATATTTTACTTTTTTTGACATTTAATTATCGAAAAGTTTGATAATCGGCTAAAACATGTTTTGAGGAAATATAAAATGTTCACACATTTATATATGTTTTAAAAATTGTTTCGCCCCTCACATTACTCAAGCAATAACGCGAAAAATTAACGAGCATATCACATAGTAAATGAACACATTTTTTTAAAATCCTTAACATTACCACAAAACAAATAAAAAAGAAGAAACACAAATTATCAAAGCGACTGTCATATAAACAACATTTCTTAATAATATCAGGGTGGTTTAAAGGAAAAAACAACGTTTTGATTCATGAGTAAACTCCAGAAAGGTCAAACAAAAGGAATGAGTTACTATAAAACCATAAATATTATTTATATAAAATATTTGCAATCCAAACATAGCTTGTACTCTATGTGTAAAACAGACCTGGAGTAATAAGATGGCAAGTCAAACCTGTGAATTTAAAATACAGTCTTTCAAATCCAAAAAAGCAAAAGAAGAATTGGGGGGACAAACCGGATCATAAAGAAAACACATGCTAAAACTGATATTTATAATAACAAGGAAAGAAATAATGAAATAAAATATGACTCAACAGTGGTGGCAGACTTTGGACCCTCATCAGAAAAATATAGGAATTTTAAAGCCGGAAATATACAGAGTACTATTTTTATAAATATATCCAACACATATGTCATTGTTAAACAACTTATTTCATGTTAGTTACGAGTATGTATAATTACATTTAAAAAACTACTAATAAAATAGGATTAAAATTTTGCATTTCACATATTTGTCCAAAGTCCGCACCATTGTTTAGTAATCTTTTCTTTTTTTGTTTGTTATAAATATCAGTTGTTACACGTATTTTCTGCCATCTTATCACTTCAGGTCTGTTTTACATATAGAGTACAAGTTATGTTTGGATTGTAATTTTTTTTAATAAATAATATTTATGGTTTTATGATAACTCATTCTTTTTGTCTGCCCTTTCTGGAGTTTAGTCATGAATGTTGGTTTTTTCTTAAAACCATATACAATATATAAAAGTCGCTTTTATAATGTGTGGTTCTTCTTTTTTATTTATTTTGTTTTTTTGTGGTGATGTTGAAGATTTGAAAAGAATGTATCCAGTTACTATTTATTAATGCTATTTATTAACCTTATGAAAATGTATATCATTCCTTTTTGGGTTCAAATTAAAATTCTTTTGTTACTTTTATGTGCATAGTAAAAAATCAATAACGAATTTTAATGTTAAAATATTGATTGGGAGAAATTATATGCGCACGAAAAAAAATGATCATTTTTTTTTACTTCTCTTATGTTTACATTTAAAATTCCGCCAATTCTGAATGTCTCCAGATAGTATCTGCTGCAAGATTCTGTACAAATTGATTCTTCATACCTATGTCACGCAATGAAACTATGAATAACTTAATCACCTAGAAACTATTTCTAGAAATATAAAATAAAATAATGGAAGGTAAATACACACGTATTGTGTTTTAACTTTACTTCACAAATAGTGTTTTACCGAATATAAAACTCTGCCTAATTTAAAGTAAATGCATTTCGACACCTTTAAAAATACGTCCTTCTATGTATTTATTGTATATGTACGACATGTATTTTTATCGAAATATTTATTTTGCTTTTTATTTAAATATTATTTACTAAATTCGACTTTACATTCCAAGATTATATAAGACATCCTCAGTTATAATTTGAAATACTTTTCTAATTGAATAATAAAAATACTGTTTATATAATTAGTTCATTAAGTAATGCATATAGTTCATTTAATTTAATTATTTACAAATTAGTGCACTGTTTAATTTTTATATATATTGGAAGAAAATGTTACAAAAAGTTAACACTAATTTATAACTGAACTTAAAAAAAAACATTAACATTGTAAATATTCTTATATATATATAATCCACTATACGTCTACAAGTATAAGCATATTGCACGCAATCTTATAATACACTGTGGTTATAAACTTTACCAATATCCAGATATATATAACTTCTATACCTATATTTTATGGTTTTACCAATATCGTGACATAACATGTTAAACAAAGCATGGATTTAAAAGTTTCAAATCAATGCATTTATTTGTTGTCTTTCTTCATAACAGTTGCCATCACATTCAACTAATTTGTATTCCACAACGTTTGCCATTGTTTGATTGTGTGCATAATACGTTAACGTACGGACGGGTCTTAGCCTTACTAGTTTACTGTCGAAACTCCCAGACCATTATTCTCTCTTATTAAGACACTTTATTTGCACTATATATAAACCAGTGGAATAATACATTGGTTGTGTTGGGAGAGTTGCGGGAAGCACGCCTGCAGCAATTAAACATTAGTATCGTGTGTCGTAATTGAATATATGCTAATTTTTAAGCCGATATAATTTTTCCAATAATGCCAAGGGAATCTTTCAAGCAATTTTACTTCCTATAATACTACCATTTGGTTGAAAGTTTACGTATATTTATTTTAGTTGGGGCAATATTTGCGTATATAAATTAATGCACTTCAATATCTGAATCTTTTAAATAAAATTAATTTGTACTTGAATTGTTCAGTTAAGTGTAATTTTCATGATCATTTATGTTGAGTTTTTCATTTTTGAGTAGTCGGGCTTTCAAAAAAATTATTTAATAAAGTTTTGTTTGAAATTGATTCTGAATTCAACAAAGTACGTTAGTTTCGTGAGTTTCACAATATTTAACTTTACGATTTTTTCTTAATTTGATAAAAAAGGCACAACATATGATACAATAACTGAGCACAAAATATTGTTATTGAATTTTAGGTACTTGAAAGATAACGTAAAAGAATATAACAATATACCATGCTTGCAACCTTAAAACATCTATCGTAAAATTTCCTATTTATAATTATTAAATTAAAATGTTATATTTTAATTTAGCAAATTCTGGAAGTGTGATATAATTATACATATTTTTTAATATTTTATACTTTGGTATTAATAGATTTGCTATAAATTTATATTTGTTTATTGTGTTTTATTTTTATCTATCATTAAAAAAATGTTAATTTATATATTAAAAAAATGGTGTATTAGTTATTTCGATAACTATATTTACTTATTTAGATAATGTCATTAATTTTTCGTATTCTGTTTTACTATATTTAAGTATAATTATTTAATTTTTAATTTTTTTAAATGTTTAACACTTTTTTTTACCTTTATTTATAAATGGATTTTAATATTTATTTATTTATTTATAAATAGCATTAATTAATGTAATAAACATATATTAAGCCAAACTCTGTTGGTAAAAGTTATATTTTTAGAGTAAAATTTCAATTAAATATTTATCATTAAAATGGTTAAATATAATGCTATTTGTTGGCGCTATTCATATTAAATGAAATTAAATAAATTGTTACAAATTTTTAAATCAATTAAAGGATCATTTTAAATTTTCCAATATTTAATTTTTAATCACATTTAAAGGTTTACTATAATAACATATATTTAGGTATATTAAACATATATACAAATAATAAATTTATGCTATATATTAGAATAATAAATAATTCATAGTATAATTTGATATTATTATATATAATATATTAAAATAATACTTTATTAGATAATATTTTAGTATATTATATATATTATGATATATGTCATATATACATGTAAGAATATTACATTAGCTGTAAAAAATTAGATACATTCGTACACTGAAATTAATCAGTGAATAAATAAATTATATTCGATAACATCTGTAAGAAAATATATTAATTTATATTTAATATATGTCCATGTCTATAATGTATAGTACATGTGATATTGCATACGTGATATCATATATGTGATATTGTATACATGATATCATATACGTGATATCATACACGTGATATCATATACGTGATATCATATACGTGATATCATACACGTGATATCATATACGTGATATTGCATACATGATATCATATACGTGATATTGCATACATGATATTATATACGTGATATTGCATATGTGATATTGGATACGTTAAATTGCATACGTGATATTTTGCGTACGTGACATCATATAAATGATATGGCATACATGATATCATACACGGGATATTACGTACGTGATATCATACACGGGATATTGCGTACGTGATATCATATAACTTCATGCATATGTTTATAAACAGCTGCATTGATCTATATATGAGTCAGTGTAGGGACATCTTGCTCGCTCAGAACCAGTTCCGGCCAATTCATATCATTAATCTGGCATCGCGGAACATTTAATTGATTTATCAGCTTTATTACATTAACAATGAACTGCAATCACAATGAAGATATTAAATTCACGTTTTATTTTCCCTGAAATACGTACTTCAAAGAAGATATAACTTATTGAATACAATAATAGTTTACCTACATTATTGACAACATTATTGGAATTCATGGGCCATGGGGTATATACTATTTATTTTATTGATTTAATTTAATCGTGTTTCACTGTTAGTCTGAAGAAGAAAAAGTACATCAGTATAGGCTCAAATGAAAATATTCATTGGACTCTCGTTAATTGTATTTTTTCCAATGATTACTTTAATTTGATTAGGTTAATTATTCATTTCGTTCTTCTTTAATAACCCGACTTAAAAAGCAAACATCTCTACTTCGTGCCTATTTAGACCGATTCGTCTGGGTTAATTACCTCCATAACTTTTATAAAGCATTGCTAATAATATTCCATTTTTCTATCTTGTCGATACGACACTTTACGTTGTCAATGAAAAAAGTTTTTGAATTAGTTTTATAAGTTAAAAATAAATTTCATAATTTTAAACCACCGTCTAATTGTCGGTTTTTAACCTTTTAAACAGCGTTTTGGAATGAATATTAAAGCAGTTTTTCATTTAGTCCTTTATTTTCTGTCTAACAATAAATATATTTTTAATAAATAATAAAAATATAATGAATATCCTCATAATCTAAATCCTTCTCTTTTACTAAATATTTTACCATAAAAACTAACTTTTATTGCAATCTCAAGTATTGTATAATTTTTTTCAAGTTTAAAATATGACATATTAAGTTTACTTTCATAGATTTATTAGCGATAATTTAAGGTGAAGACTTAGTTAGAATTGCAAAAAGAAGTAATTCTTGCTTTTTTTAATATTGGGTTATTATAGTTGTATTATATAGTAATAATGCATTATTGCTATTTTATGTAGTTTACTCTATGTATAGCCCATAAATCATATTATAAGTTTTAAACATTTATTAATAAGAATTAAGTCAACTTAATAAACAACAAGACAAACACTGCAGAATCAATAGGTATTAGTAACATTACACATATTTTCGTGGTTAGACTTTCTACTCATGCTCCAATTAATTAACTTAATACGCGTCAGACAGACGTAGATTTGTTTTTATAAATATGAGAGTTTATATTTTTAATTTTTACATGTCTAAATGAGTTTTAAAGTATACATATATATATAGTATATATAATAACGTCTGTATGTGATCAAGCTATATATATATCGAAAATAACAATTAAATTGAAATTGTCTAAAGGAAAAATATCACTTATTGCATATATATTGTTTGCAGCGTAGATTTCGTTTATGGTGTAACCTTTTTGAAGCATTTATTAAGATGTTAACTATTTATTTTTATCATCACAGTATAACCATGCTCATTTAGGAATGGCTGATTTGTGATTACACGTCATTGCCGAGCTGATTTTACAATGCGTAACTCGTAAAATGTATTAAAAATAAATAGATAATTATAATATAGACCGATAATAATACATTTAATTAAATAATATTTTTGCAAATCTGCGTAATTGTTAATGAGCTATATTATCAACGTCATACTTTTTCAAACAAACCACTATATATATATATATATATACATCGCTAGATATTATTCAAATCAAAATTGATGTGGAAATGTTCAGTTTTAAAAATGTAACAGATTGTAACATAGTTTGAATGCCACTTACTAATAATATGATAATGCATTAAATCAATGTATAATAAAACATTTTGAAAAATGAATTTTTGCATGATTATTTTTACAAATAGTTTGTTTTCACTTTTGAAAGCATAAGAAACATTGATGCATGACATCGTAAGATTTATAAAATATGTTTATCAAAGATTTGTAGCTTACTGTGAAACTATTTTCTGTTGAAACTCTAAACATCTCATATAAACGCATTATCTTATAATAATATTCAATTAACTTGATAGTGAATTTTGTAATATATTACAAATAAAGACGGTCATATTTTTAGCTAAACTATTATCGAAGTCTTTTAAAAACTAGTTAGCATATATTTTGTCTTATCTGATAGGTAATTGAAAACACGAGAAACATTTGTGACTGCTTTTTTCTTAAGTTGACATTATTAAACAATAATTAAAAATCGGTTGGTGATGGACGTGTACCCTGCTAGTATTCAACCCAGAACAATTGAACATGTTTAGCTATATAAAATGTTCTGTCTTTAAATTGTATTGAACTTAAATGTTAATGCACTTAATTATGAACCACTTAAGTTTGTTAGCATTATAGTTGGAGGCCAAGACAAATAACTCTTCAAAGTTTGTAAAAAATTCAAAAGGTGAATTTTTAGGACTACATTGTTTAATTTATTTCTCAATATTTTGACTACATAATAGCTGATCTTCATCAGATATTTACAAAAAATATCTTGATGAGGTCTATTGCATATAGACGAAATATATTGGCAAGTTACATTCTTTATATTATATTAATACTATATTTCACTGCATTATTGAATATATAATTAAAATATATAAATAAATTATATTGTCAATAATATATAATGTATAACAATCTTTTTTTTGAAATAATGAAAAACGTTAAAATATCATTATTTATGTATGCAATTTATATGTACATATAAACTACAAACATAAAAATAATTTTGTAATCTCATATATATATATATCTAATACAAATGTATTTCGTATATGTGATCAATTTGTGAATATTTTAGTATGTTTTATTAAGATTTTATTTCATTAATATTAAATAAAATTTTGAAAAACAATTTTGTTTAGTGAGAATGTTTAATATTTTATAAGAAATATTGTTATATAAATTACGTAAACATTTTATAACAAAAAAATCCGCACATTTTGTTATATCTTTGTTAAAAATCTTAGTAGTATGTATATGACAAGTTATTATAATAAAAATATAACATTAATTTATTTACCTCAAGTAAAATCATTTTAAATAAACAAAATAAAAAATGAGTAAAACATTATTTTTTACATTATTAGAAAAATACTTTTATTTTACAATAAATATTTACTTACAGAAATCACTCCGTTTCATTAAAAAAAAAGGTTTATATTGTTTCGCATAGTAGGCTATAATGTGAGTTAAAAGTAACGGAAGCAACTTTTACAGTTACATTTAATTTAATTATCTTATAATAGACTATATTAATAGTGAATTTAAAATATGAAAATGTTTCAATAAAAAAATATTATATTACTATTTATACTAAACAATTATCATATTTAAAATTATCATTATGCGTCGTCCTGGTAATTATAATAAAATTATGTAATAAGTAAAAATGCATTGCATATATTGTATAATTATTTATTTCATATTAATTTTAGATTTATGAGTTACACTTATTCAGTTAATAATGAAATATATGGCATTTATATATTAATTATTTAATAATTGATTAGTTATTTTTTATTTTTTATTTTTTTACTGTTCAAGTACTTTTTAAGTTGTGTAAAATTAAAATATAATCTACATTTATAATTATAAAATGGAAATAGTTTTTGAATTCAAATAGCATTTTCCACCGATTATTTGATTTCCAATTTTTTTAATAACAAAAAAGTTGTTTATTAATAATTACTTTTTTACAATCGGCAGTTGATTATAGCTTCCAAAGATGTCACATTATATATTTGCATAATCGCCTTCAAACTGGTAGAATTTAACCATTTAATAAAAGAAACACCAGAAACGCACGAAGCCAAAAATTGTAATTATGAACAATTTTGAATATTAAATATTAAGCTAACTATAACACATACAATTTTTTTAATATATTTATTTGTAATATTAGATTAGACACCTCTAGATTGAGAAGTATTTAGTATTTAGTATTTATTTGAGAAGCTATTGGGTCATTAAGGGTGGTAAACCAATAAAATCACTCTCATCTCATATATTTTGCTTTTAACAAGCCAGAATATTATGATTACAAATATCATATAATAATATTAATTATTTTAACATTATAAAGATCATTTTAAACTATCTGTATAAAAATAACATTATTTTTAATATTTCTTTGAATATTGTCCTTATTAATAATTAGGCTATTACTGTATCTTTATTTATATATTTATAAACTATAAATATATTTTTAACGTTTTTCATTTAAAATGCAGTGAATGCCCTATATATATATTTTACAGTAAATAGATTTTGACCTAGATAAATGTAGACCATAGATATTTTACAGTAAAATATTTTAGACCTAGATAGACCTTAATGATAATCTAGATAAATTAGAATAACATCTTTTCATTTCATATTGTAGATGTAATGAAGGTAGTTAAGTGCCCATCATGTTATTGGTATAATATATAACAAAAATAATTGAGAGTAGCATAGGTTATAACTATCGAATTAACTATACATACTCGCTATTCAAGGTGTCTTGCATTGTGCATAAATTATTCAATCAATTTATTTTATTCCACATTATTTATTAATTATTTTTGGCACAAATATACTTTAATATAAGTATTAATATATTTTGTAACATTATAAATAATATGTTCACTAAAATATTTTTCCTGAATACATAAATACTACACATATCATGAAGTAAGTGTTATTTCTCGATTTATAAGATTTGTTTAAAAAAAACGTTGTTAAAATGTCTAACACTATCTCAGCTTATTTATTACTGAAATTCATTTTAAAATGAAGTTGTTGTATAATTTTCTGAATGAATGAATATCTCCACTTACGATTGAAAATGTTCTGTTATATTTTCAAAATCAGAATCGATATAAATTTTTGAAAAACTTCTATTCTTTCTGACTACAATTAAAATTAAATTCGAAACTTAAATTTGCTTTAGTCTAAATTATTTTGCAAGTAGAAACTGATTTTATTTCTATATAATAATATATGTCTATATATCTATAGTTGTGTACTTTATGTTAAAATATAATTACTTTAATATTTAATGTATAACTTTATTTATATAATACTTACTATATAACTTTATGTTTACAATATTAAAATATCATTCAACGATTAACATATATTTGATAGTTCCATCTGACTTTTCTAGTTTGTTGTTTAGTTGAATCCATTCTAACAAACATAATTGTTTTAAAAGTAAATTTAGAATTAAAGTCAAGACAATATGAGAAGAAAAAATTAGCATATATAAACTGCTTGCAATAAAGCCGAGTATTGTAATATAGAGTATATTGTAATAATGTATAATTATAATAATAACAAGTAGTATACATATATAATTATAGAAAACATACTGACCTTGTGTTAAATTTCAACTCAAATCACTATCTTAGAACTAAAAGTATACAAAATACAAAATTACAAAAATACTGTACAAAATACTAGCATAATTTTTATTCCTTTTCCATTGATTAGTTTGGAATTATTTTATAGTGTATCTTTTAACTGGAATAGCTTTTAATCACATACAGTTAATAAATTGGAACTGTAGAGTCGACTAACATTCCAATGAAGAATTTGAGCAGATAACGTAGCCTATGATTCCCATTACTTTTCATTCGTTTGCTTCTTCATTATGTTGGTATCAATAGCTAGAAAAACTTCACTCTGATTGGCTGATGATATAATTTCGACATTTGTGTTATGCATTTTGTTTTAAAATGTACATTTTTAGGCAGGTAAACTTCGGGTACTCGTCAATGGAAAAGTGATTTTAATCTTTTCGTAGGAATTAAACGTAAATTTTTTAATACAAACTGTGATTGTTTTTTTTCTCACACGGACTTGAAAGTTAATTATTAGTGGACGTTATTAATTTCTCTCCATTTACGCCGCCGTCGTCGCACCACTTTGAATTGGATAAGCACAAACAATACATACATGTCATTATGTCTACCATTGTGGAAGAACTAATTTGGATTTATATCGGTTGCCGGACGGCCTCCGTCAAATCTGGGCTGAATATCCCAGTGGTGCCATAACAAAAAATCAATCGGTACCAATGTTTCGCGACGGCCACTGGCTTTCAGCGCTTGTCATTTCGTCATGAATCAATCGATAAGTCGACTACTGGCCACTCCGAGTCGAACTGTCACTTTGTATTATCTTGGTGTTATAGTGTGTCTGTGGTTAACTAGTTTTCTTCTCATCAATGCCCAAGGGCCTAAGTGGTTTCATCTGGAAGTAATGACGCTTTTTATGAACAGCACAGGTAATTCTTTATTATATATATATATAAAAAAATGTATATATATATATATAGCGTATAGGTGATACATACTTTTAGATTCCAGGTTATTATAAACACAATTTATTTACTGGTTTCATTTCATCAAAAACATATATTAATGCAAAAAGCGTAAAATTATGTACTCAAGCAAATCTTATTTTTTGTAGTGATAATGAGTAAAAAGAATATTTTAATGTCGAAATGTTGAATTCTGCTGTTTTTGTTTAACCGTTCGTAAAATTAATTATTTATGAAATATATTAAATAATAACATAACATACGTGATAATGTCATAATGTTGGTAATAATTGTGACATGATGACAATATGATAACATTTTGTATTGTAATATTATTTCAAGTTCATTTTAAAATGATTAATTAAGTTAACTAATTGGGAAAATCAAGAATTTTTTTTAAAATAGAGAAAAATATTCTGTGAATCTTAAATATGAAAACTGTAATTATAATAATAATTAGTGAGATGGTCACAATTCAACATCTGTTTATTAAGTTTGTGGGGTAAATTTCTTCCGAATCTGTATTTTAATTATTCCTTTAGGCATTACACAAATTTTTCTTGAGTGTAGAAGGGTAAAACCTATAGCCTACCTATTTATGTTTATATAGTATAACATAGTATGAAAATGTTCTACATGATGTAATAATATTATACTGTCTTTATTAAGTGCATCACTTAATTAACTATTTATAGAAAATATATTTCATACAAAAAATGATGTAAGTCAAATATTATTAAATATAAAAACTGATTTAGTGTGACTATAATTTGTTTCTATATGTTATAAATGGACTCACTGTTAGGTCTCAAATCTTGTCATTTAAATCAGATTTTGATATCAAATGCTCATACAGTTTATCTACGAAGGTTAATTATATGTATAAATATATGTGAATATATTAGTTATATAACTATTGGAAAAAATACAACGATAACATAAGATTTGACAAAAATGTGTACAATTTTCCATGAATTTTTTATACCTTAATTCTTTGTACCTTCGCTTCGACTTTTGGGGCTGTGTAAAAATATTCGCGAATGGTATAATTATATTAAATAAAAATAAGCCACTGGAATTTGTGTTCGACTTACTTAATCCTTCGACCTTTACAAGTCACTTTTAAAATATCAAAAATATTTTGAAATGAATATGCAAAATTTTTCTTAAAATTAAATTAATTTTAAAATCGAATTGCTAAAATTGACTATAAAAATCCGTAACTTATACAAATCGAGTTATCTACTTTAAGAGATATTAATTCGACAATTATCGGTTAAAAATACGGTTGGTATCGGTAAACCATGCAAGATAGAAACAATTTTAGTTCTTTCTACTGCTTGCCCTCTTGAAGCTTCTTATCTCATACATTATTTATCCTTATTTAATATATTTGTATTAATTGTAATAAACTTAAAATTTTATTGTGTTTTTTCTTTTCCAATAATATATGTTATAGTGTTATAGTGAATGTTTCATTGCTTTGCGAAATCATTTATATGAGGTACATATTCAACAATTCTATTAATGGAAATACACTATATATAAACTGTTCAATGACAGAGTGTTAACAATACTATAGTCGCTTCAATGTCAACAGTTTTTCCATATAACATTGTTGACCAGGATTAGTTTGCAGTGGGAGAGTTGTTATTCAACCACGACATTATCTAAAAGTTATTAAAATAGCCAGAAATCCGTTATCCCATTAGAGTTATAATTATATTTCCTTTTTTCATTTGAAGAATATATTATTTTTGAACTGCCTTTTGTTCTACCAGTGAATGACCAAAGCTGTCAGTAAATGAAATCAAAAATATATATATTCAATTATACAATTAAATTAAAATAAATATAAATCGAAAAGATTTTATATATATATATATATATATATATATACCTACAGTTGGTGATGTATCATTAAATTACTATTTCTGACAAATAGTTTGGTTCTGACTATTATTTGTGCTGTGATGCAAGACAGCTTATATTGTCATCTAATGTAATATAATAATTAAATATAAAATAATAATCATATAATTATCTAAAAAGTTGCCATATTCCTTATTTACTTGTGTATTAGTATTACTGCAATACCACGCATCACTAGCGTGTTTTGTTTCTATTATGAATCAATAAGTTCCGCTCTATTTTGCGCTTTGTAAACTTCCATCTGTCCATTACACTATAGGTAGGTAGCCTCTATACTATGGAAAGAGGTTTTCCCCTGAACCACATAAATGAGTAGCTATGCGTATATAATATGTATTGCGTGTTGGTAATCACGAGAAGACAAACCTTGAAATCAGATCAAATGACAAACTAATTTTAGTCAGCATACATCATCGAATATTATCTTAAGACTGGTGGTGGGTGAACCTGGGTGAACCTTTCAAAACATTTAATCTGTAATATCGTTGTTAGTTTAATCAGAGGACTTGTCTTGCTGTATAATGTGTGTTATGTCCTGCGGCTAATACATTTTTTAAATAAAAATAAAAGGTATTATTTTAAATTTCTGTTCTATTGTAGTCCACAATTTTTATGACCAATTTCTACTTTATAGTGATTTGATTTTCATGAAAAAAAATTGAGAAACGTTGTCCATCATTTGACAGATGTTTTATATTTCAAATCAATAAAACGGCATGCAACTTACTTTACCATTGACCATTTAGTATAAATTAGTGGCACCCTGGTTTATATTTAAATTTATAGTTAGAAACATATATCTTATATTTTTAATAATTTTTTTGCCAATAAATATCTTACTTATATCTCTATCCTTATAGGAGAAATTATAATTATGAAAGCCAAATATGTATTCCTATTAAACAATACAATACATATAATATTTCTGTATCATCTAAGATAGCAATTCTGTTGCTCCTCTTGATATCTGAATAATTTATTAGATTCACTATATTTTAAGGGTTTTTTGTGAGAATTCTATTTTACAAATCCTGTACAGTATATATGTGTAACACTTCGTGAAATTTAGATGTAATATTTATCGATAAATATCTGAAATAGTCCATTTTCTACTTCAAAAATTGACATTTCTCCTTCCCCTTAGTTATTCTGTAATAGCATTGCCTATAATGGTTGCTGTGAAAATTCTACATATGTTCTCGATATATCGTTGTTCAAATATTATAATATAAAGATTATTAAATAGTTTATATACTACTCACTCATGTTATGTGTTGTTGACTCTCTAATTGATTATTAAAATTAGTTAATATTATTATAATTGTTTATGTTCATATAATTCTTTACACTGTTCAAAAAATAAAAACATCATAAAATATGGGATAAATTGTATTTAAGGGTTTATAGTTATAGAACCAACGAATTTATGCTATTTGATATTAGTTAAACTTATTAATCAATTAAGTGCCATTTTAGCTTAATCTAAAGATAAATTTCTTCAAAAATTAAAGTCAGATTCACTATATAATTGAAACGCACACTGTGTAAAAATAATTGCAACATTGAAGACATCCCAAATGAATACAAACATACAAACAACTGAGTTCCAATCGTACAGTCGATGAGGCAAACGTGAACACTAACGCCCTCAACTCAAAAGAAAACTCCAAGATCTTGGAAAATGAGAGCAAGAACGAGAAAGGAGTATCTCCTATGTAGGCAGACCACAAAGAAAGTCATCCGGCTTCATGAGAGGAAATGATCTTGAGGTCTCCTTGTTCCTGTATCAACGTGTGCTTGAGCCACTGTGAAGAGCTGGTTAGATAGGTACAAGGGCGCCAACACGAAGACTGGCTCTTTATCTTAACTTTGAGATGTAACCTCGTGGTAACGAGCCATGTAAGCAAAAACCAGAGCGGGATCCGGCCGGGGTTTTGCCTTTCCTTTATCAGCCTTGGATGTGTTTATAGATTTAGTCTTAGACACTATGGTATTTCCTTGGCGCCAGATTTTCAAGAGACGTTATAGTGGGCAAGAATATTAAGTTTCCATCGTTAACATACGCAAAGGGCTTCATTCATTTGCTGATACTTTTAGTAAAAGAAGAAAGTCTATATTCTCCAGTAAAATATTCGAAATTGAAGTTTCCGTTATTGATGTTTAATATCTCATGTATACATGTTTTAGTGCGGCTAATATGTCATGTATGGTGTAGTGCGGCTAATATGTCATGTATGTTGTAGTGCGGTTAATCATTTTAATTTTTTTACAAATCACTAAATACCATTTATAAATATATGATAAAATTATTATATGGCAGACAATATTGATCAAATCAAGCTTTTTCAAGGGCACTTTTGTGGCAGCCTTAAACCAACTATAATAAATAAATAGAATAATTTATTCGTTATTAGTTTATTGACGACAAACTCTTACTAATTATTTAAACAATTTTTATTAAAAACGGTTGTCGGTTAATTTAAAAATAAGAAACTTAGCAATACTTTTAAGTTTGAGTATTGAATTTATTCAACAATATATATTTTTATCGTTTCATCGGGACGCAATACGTATTTTGACTTCTCCACTCCTGTTTACAAACACTTAATTATTTATATTTGCAATAAATTCTATAAATATAGCGTGTTTTTCATATTTGACCTACACTATTTAAAGATTAAAATAATTGTATATGCTACAATTTTTATTTTTTCAAATATAATGTAGCAGATTTTACTTCAAATTTTTTCCTTAACATCTGTAATGACCCATGTTATCCACGCTGTACGTATCTTCTCTGAACTCTGTGCAATTCAGACAATTCAACTCGACCGAGATACTATGACCAGGAAGTTAATGATTTGGGTTATAGCTATATTCCCTACATTAAAAGTAAGTTTCGCATATAGCTAACTATACACGTTTAATCTAAAATGAGAATCTAATCCATTTGAACATTGATTTCAGTAATCTTACAATTCACACATTCATGAGGATTGTCCTATAAGTTGCAACAATCTAGCATTGTAGCGAGGGAATAAAACTGATTTGTTCCCCTCACTTTGTTTATATCTAGATATATGTGTTGTAGAGTTTTTGACATCAGCTTTTTTGCCATACTAAAGTGATTTTCTTTTTAGCATCACGTATTTAGTGTTACCTCAGTAATGATGTCAATCAGATATTTAGTGATGTAAAGAGAGAGAGAGAGAGCGGGGTCGTGTGTGATAGATGGGTGGGGGTGGGGGGGCTAAAAGTAAAGAGGAACTCTGGAAAATCACCTTTTTTAACCATCTCTATTGAATTAATTTTATATGACTCTCTGAAATGAACTTCCGAGCAATCAGTTCCACTTGGAAGTTGGGAGATGGGCGATGGAAGGCGATGACGCTTACTACTGCATAGTAGTTAATGAACAGAACATTAAAAAGCAGGGGACAAATCACAACTGCTAAAAACAAACTATATAGCCGGTGATAATATTGTCCCATAATAATATATTAGCTACATTAACTTTGATTGGGAAATGTTCATGCCAGTTGTGTTGCTCACATTGAGACAGATAGGTAGTACCCGACCGTGGCTCTTCTGCTGCTCTTTACTTGCCCCTGCCCTGCTCAATCAACTGTATACTCACTGCTACGACTATATATATATATTGATTATCATCGAACCTTTTTGTTATATAATTGTGGAGAGAGTGAGAAAATCGGTGGAAATAAACGTGATACAAGTTTTTATTAATACTTTTTGTTTCTAAAGATTTTTCTAATAATATTAATTTTTTCGATTAATTTTTTATTTTTTGAGGTATATACAATACAGTAGCTGAAAAATTGAGAAAATTGTTATCTGAAACGTGCTTTTCTTTCTATATATACATTTTGTATATGTAAAAAAAAATGTCCCACCGTTTTTTTGTATTTTTTATCTTTTATGTAATGTATTCGTTCATTTAGTTCATTCTGATACTTTTTTATCTACATCGTTATCAGTTACGTAAAATTTTGTAACCACGTTATGATATATATATTTGTATATATACATTTTTGTATATGTTGATATAATTGCTTAAAACATTACAGCGATTATTATTATCATTAATTATATGGGTACTATTTTTAAAGGTTATTAACAAATGTGTTATCATATCAGGCTCTTGTTCAACTGGAAAACCTATTTTCATACATAGAACAAGAACATATTTTATGGTTATCAAATTTCGTGAAAATTTAATATTATATTACCGGAAATATCGCTGAGTTTATTAAAACAAAACAAAAACATTAAATGCGGCCGTCGTTATAACTTGCCTAACTTTTCTCTAAATCAGAATGTTATTTGGTAATATTTTTTCATGAACTTCCTCCAAACGCAAACCCATTTATTCAAAACTACCCGAGTTACGGCTTTAATACTTCTTTTATATGCTTGATCAACAATTCAATTCATCTCTGATGTCCTGCTCCGGTACGATCATAAAAGATATGATCACATTTGAAGTTTTTATTGTGATGCAATAAAGCTGTTGTTCTTTATATTACAAAAATATTGTAAAATGAAACAATTTTCAAAATATTATATATTATTTTTAATTATTTTTACTCGTTATTCTAATCTACGAGACATATATATATATGTCATTTTCGCTACATAAATATTGTTATTTAATTTTGTGTGGAGTAATAAAAATTATTTTTAAAATTTATAATTTAGTATTTATTATACGTTAAGGTTATCTCTATATTATAGTATATATACGTATTTATACTCGACTACAAAATAAAATATTTAATTCTTTGATGAATACTTACTTGATACTCACAAATGTATAGACACCCACACTTTATGATCCGTATTCATATCTATTTAATAATTCGTCATCTGTGATTTACTTGTTGACTGAATATGATCATATTATTTGTTTGTTAATTATTGCTATATGTCGCAAATGTCAGAAATTATAAGGCAACGTTTTAGAAGGCTAGCTATACCCTACATATGTTTTAATGTGATATTATGAAAAATGCAATGTTTATAGATTTTTAATTAATGATGCTGAAATTAATTGATAATACTAATAATCTTCTAATTGATAAGCGTGCAGTTAATTGAGTTTGATAATTTAACTTTAATGGAGTAAATTGATTAACGCTTTTGTTATTGTTAGGCGTTATCGATTCATGTTCACTGTACTAACTTTTTATATTTAGGGTTAATTTCACATTAATTAACATCGTGAAAACATTCTTTTAAAATATATAATTTATTTATATTGGTATGATTTTAACTAGAAATGGAGTCGATTAGAAAAATCAACTTTTTAAAATAATTCAATAAAAACAATTTATGTATATAACCTTTTATTTATATTTTCTAATTGTTTTGTTCCAACTGATAATCGTCTTACTTTTATAATTTTTATTGTACAGCATAAATATAAAAAGATTTTTGTTTTCATAATCTTACCTGAAACTATAAAAGCAATGAATGAGGTTAACTTCAGATATCTTGACATTTTTGTTGTATTCAAACTACAATAATTAAAACATTATAAGAAGGTTGTAAATGAATTGAATTGAAAAATTGTGTTTTGAAAGGTCTATCTAATTAATGTATAATTATATACTAAATGTTATTATTGCAACGTAATAATAAACACTTCCGTCAGAATAATTGTTATTTAAAAAAAATATAAACTATTTTAAATATAGGGGTATCTAAAGTGGTAAAACTTGAAGTAAGCAATATTATTTAAAACATTTTTTAATTATTTTTACTTCTACGCGGAAAATATTTAATACTTTTTAAACATTAATTCCGTGTTAAATGCATGGAAATAAAATTGCAGGAATGTCATTTCTAAAATATGCGTGTAAAAATGTGTTTATCTATATATAGATCATTCATATTTTTTATAAATATATTTTGAAATATAGTAGTATTGCATATTTATCGAGATTCCTAAAAAGGTCTTGGAAAAGTTATGAAACTTCATTCTGATATCTGTCTTGTAGAACATACTTGTAATGGATGGTCAAATTAATAAACCAATAGCTAGCTTACATATGCACAATAAATAATGCTGATACGATACTACTTCTGCGGATACGATACTACTTCTGCTTATACGATACTACTTCTGCTGATGCGATACTACTTCTGCTGATACGATACTACTTCTGCGGATACGATACTACTTCTGCTGATACGATACTACTTCTGCTGATGCGATACTACTTCTGCTGATGCGATACTACTTCTGCTTTTCATTGACAATTAATTAGATAACAATAATGAAAAATCAGAAACAAAAAGCTATATTATTCTAACAATTTTTATCATAGTTTAAAACTCCCACTTCCCCCCCCCCCTCTTTCTGCACTCCCACAGGCCCGGCCCGGATAATCGAACCCCCCACGAGCACCGCTGTCATGGACGGCGAGACGGCGATCTTCATCTGCCGGGTCCAGGGAAACCCGATGCCCTCGGTGAGCTTCTGGCGACACGGCGAGGAGCTGCGCGACAAACAGCCCAAGCTGGCCTTCAACACGATCCCCTACGGCGCCCTGCTCCGTCTGAAGGCCGACATGACCGACAACGGGAGTCAGATCAAGTGTCTGGCCAAAAACCAGGTCGACTCGCACTCGGCCACGGCCACACTCAAGGTCTACGACTCGGCTGAAGGTGGGTTTTTGTGTTTGCGGGTTCCCCGTCATAGACTCTCACTGGAGTCTCAATCATATTTTGCGGAACAAGTGATTAATTTACACAATATATTTAGTTTTAATGTTTTGGTTTAATAAAAAAAACTATTGCGCGTCGCGTAACTTTAACCTAATCTAATTCATTGTATTCTTTTCGGGTAATGTTCATCTACAAAGTGTTTCATTACATACTTCGTTCAATTTTTATTTTTTAATTACATCTTCATTGTTTTTATTTAAAAAAAATTGCAGTGGTTACCATTGAACACGTCAAATATTAAAAAATAAATAAATACAACATTATACAGCTGTTTAGTCACAAAAACTCCCGCAATAAATCTTGTACATCCTTGGGAATCCCGTCGAAGTTCGCCTTTAATATATATCAATATTTTGTTAATTACGTCAAATACAGGTATATTAACAAGATATATATATATGTATTGTATTATTTGATTTTTCCAAGTTCTATAGAGAGTCTTCGATCTGTGTTTTGGCTAGGTATATATTTATATTTGAGTCAGTATTTTGCCAAAATAATAAGTAGAATTTTGTCGCGAAATGTTGGCACTACTGAATAATTCAAGCAAAACATAAATTTACTGAAGAGGTGTGTTCCCTGTGATCAAGGTTAACAATATTTCATATTATTTTTTATGATATTTGTTTGAAGAATTAATACGGGTTAAAGACATTTATGAATCCTAAATGCTGTTTGTAATTTAATTTGTGGGTTAAATCGTGCTTTTAAATTTGCCTATTAACTAATTCCAATACGTATGTATACTGTATGTTTTGACAGTTCTGCCGTGCACAATCGATGTTAAGAAATATAAACATATTGAAATTTTTTACGATCGATATTCATTATTAAACAATGACATCAACCAATGGGGAGTTGATGTTTCGTGTTGAAGTTGAAGATTTTGTAAATTGAAGATATAATTTATAAGTAATATTAACTTAATAATACGATAATATAATAAAGTAAAATAATAAATATTGTTTTAATAAATGAACAAAATCAAACTTGATATAGTTATCAGGCTAGTGCATGGAAAAGTAGTTTAAACATCTATAAAACATATAAGTATTAATATTGTACATAAGGTATTAAGTCAATAATATTAATCAGTATCAATGATCATGCAATTGCTTAACTTTCTGTTTTTTATCACGACTATGAGATTGAGTAATCTCGGAAGCTCAGTAAAAAAATATAAATTTGTTTTGATTTCTACTTTCATGTAATTTTTCGTTTCATATCATAATTATGATATTCAGTAATATATAAGTTCAGCTTTCAATTTTGCTTTGAGTATAGATTAATATACATATATATATATGCATACTATACAAAACGTGTATAGAGTTGTTGTTTTCATTCTATCTACCTTACAATTGTAATCATATAATATAAGATTTCGATATTGAATTTCAAGTTTCCCTTTCTTCTTTTATGCAGTATTAATGTAAACTAATTTCCAGTATGCTCTGTTATTATTTTAAGTATTGACCTCAAATGCTCGCCTTATATGCCTCCCGACTTCTCCATCTTGGGACAAACCTCAGTCAACATAGAAAGATCGCATTTAATCCTTTATTTTCTGAGCGATAACTACGTCTATCACTGTATGCGTATGCGACAAATTAATCTAGACGATATAGAACTAACTCATTGCATTGCGGACTCATGATACAGAGCTCAGCCCCTCTCACCCCCGCCTGCACAAGACTTCGGCCTCAAAGTATATAGCGCGGGATGGACGAAAAATCCAGAGGCATTTTCCACTCATGCCTAGCGCATATTAACAGGCTCAATTGCACAAATTGATTCTTTAATATAGCTTTTTCTATCGATCACAACGGGGTCAGGACTATTTGGGGTCCCGCAACCTTTAATCGCCAAGTTGAGCGATAAAAACCACATCCTTCTTAGGAAACAAAAAACATGCTCCCTCTCTCCCTTGTTGTTGGATAATATACTGACTGTAATGCGATAGTATTTGGTCTTCGCCTCTTTGATACACTAGTTTTTCTCTGATATTAATTAATTTACTCCTTTTTAAAAGTTTTACTCCTTTTGCAGTTGCCCATGCGTAGCTACATTCTTTCATTGCAAATTGCAGTTGAAAGTCCTGGATTACATTAGCATTCTTTACTATGGTTAAACTACTGTTTCTAACGTAAAATGCAAATTTCAAAGGAGGGAAAAATGTAGGCAATTCAGATCGAAGGCTGAATAGACTGATCTTTACTATTTAATAATATAATGCAAATGCCATGCCGTGTACTTCCACATAATATTTAAAGCGATTTTCGAAACTAAACTTTTGCATCTTTTTAGCTAACAAGGATAAAAATGGCCAATTTGAGTTTGAACCGAAAAAGTTTGCAGTGGAACAGTGTTGTATACTTTAATTTTCTTCAGACTTTTTGTTTCCTCCTGTTTTTGTCAAAGATTGTTTGCGCACAACAGCGTGCTGAACAGTAGGCATCGCAAGATTACATCTCATTTCTTTCTGTTTTCCTTTGCTTTCAAGCAGGTTTGTTGTAGCTATGGTTTGGCTCATTCCATGTTGTCTTTAGGAAAGCCAGATTTTATTTACTTTTGAGGAAATTCCCCTATTTCTCCTTCTCAGACACGAAGGCATACGTTAGCCATATATCGAGGTAAGGATTGTTTTATATAACAACGTTGAGAAGGAACTCTCCATTTGGAAAATATGATTTAGAATAACATACATAATATAAATTGAAATAGACGTTACCTTACGCGGGCAGCATGCGTTATGAATATATTTCCTGCTGTCTAATTGGAAGATATTCAAGAATAATTGTGTTTGAATCATAAAAAGTATCACATCAGTAATATTGCACTATATTACTTACTATACTTCGAACAATTGGATTAGGAAAGTGGTTTTCACTTTCTTACATGTCTATTTTATTTTATTTCAATTATAATTTTTTTTAATTAACTATTTTTTTAATACAGTTAAATCAATATTTTCAATCACATTTTAATATTTAATTACTTTTTAATTTTTTTAATTATAACCTATATAGGCCAAACAGATCGTATTCTTCTTTTGTGGCTAATATATTGTCTTTTTAAATATATTATGTTATAGTAAGTAATAAGTGTTTGAACAAAGTGTAATTCTTCTAAAATACGTTGACTTTAATAGTATGTAGCCTATAAGCTGATAATAATTTCTTATACAGTTTCTTATAGCAGTTTTTTTTAATTATATTAGTTACATTGCATTGTGGTGGAAGGCCACTATCACACGAGGAAAGGAGGCTTTTAAACAAACAGCCTCCTCTATGATTGCCCCCCCCTCTCTCCCATTGGTTGTAATGAATGAATATATATAAAGATATATGCCTGTGACACCTTATATAATTATGATTCTCTAAAATTCATAATATACGTCGTGCTTGCAATGTTAAAATTCAGTTGTGTCGAACATTGTGCGATATACATTGACAATATTTTTGTTGGACACATTAACTGGAAGAAAATAATATTTTTAGAATGAATAATTCAAAAACTTATTGTTATGAACCTATTTCATACAGCGAAATAATTTTTAATTAATCTAGCAAGTAATGAAATCAATAATGTCAAGGCACAAAAAATCGCTTCTCGACATATACAATGTCCAGACAATGTGAAATAGCTGTTTAGTTAGATTTAATATTAAATTTGAATTTATATCTGACTCTTGTTAATATTTTTTGTTTAAAAAAGCAAAGAATGTTTCAAAACATTCTTGAGCATAATAACATTATGTTTTTTCAATTTGATCTCTTAAAAAATAACGTGAATTTATGTTTCTTACTGTTATATCCTATTTTGCGGAGTAGTTTACATGGAGAAAAGCATATTGTTGTCTACCATTCATTAATTATACTTAAAAAGTGAACTTAATCATTAATAGCCTACATTGTATTGCTCAATTGAATGCATTATTACAATATATTGAATAAGACATATTGTTCTCGAAGTATTACACATATTTGGGTGTTATAATAACATTAATGTAAGGTTCATCTGAACTTTGCCTTTATATATTCACTAAATGTTACTTTGAAAAGTTAAATAAACCTTTAGTCATGAAAAAAATGTTTTATTTCAGTCAGATTTACTTAAACGCTGCCATTATTAATGCATTACTTTTGCGGGTGTCATTTATGACAGTACTGTAATTCAAGTTTATTATAATAAGTGGCTCTTGCGGCAATGTAAAAAAACTATTTAATCGAAACTGTTGTGTTTAAGATTTAATTTTTTCACTTGATTGATTGATTTAATTTATTTTCCATCGTCATTTTTTTATCGAACCTCTCCAATTAAATCAGTCAATTAAGATCGCCATTCTACTTCGACAAATATAACCTCGAGTATTATACAGAGAAAAAATATATAAATAGATATAATGTAGGCCTATACTAAATTAATTAAACACTTTTCAATTAAATTCACCCCCTTTCTTAAACATGGAAGACGGAGGAATGTGTGTGTTTCGTGAGCTAGTAGCGCCTTGTTTCCTGTGTGTAGGGTATAGCCTATATCTAACTTGCAGCACGTTATCACTGAGTCCCATTTTGTTGGGCCGTCAAGTGATTGATTCCCTGCATTATTGACTAAATCAATCAGCTCGAGTCTTACACTCTTAATTTCAAATTCTCAACCCACCGCTCCCATCCCCTTCTGCGTGGTCATCCCCCCCCCCCTCCTCCCGTCTGCCTCAACAACCGTCCCGCGATAACATTTTCAGGTGTTTCGCAGCCTTGTGTTAGTTATATATGGAATTAATTATCGAATGTTGGCGAAAGAGTTGACGATGCTTTCATTTTTATCGAGATATTATGCGACATACACGTTTAGAACTACATTTTTATTAAGGTTTGTTTTTCAATGTGTAATAATATAGGCTTACCATCAGTGATTGGTCGAAAATGTCTGTTGTATTGGGGAAAAAAAATCTTTTAAAAACAACCGTTTTATTACTAAAAGGTGAAAAAACTTTGTTGGTAAATTATTATAAAAATTGGTTTATATCACTCTGACTATAAGTTTGTTTAGTTTAATGTTAGAATTTAGATTATTGTGACTTATATTATAGTTCACTAAAATTCTTATGAGTCAAGATTTATTATCTATTAAATTAATGATGGCTGGTGTTGTTGTGTTTTACTGTATTAATATATAGGTTATTGTTCTTGTGATGAAAATTTAGACATACAAAATGGGTATCTAAAATATATAACTACAAGTTATCATTATAGTGATGTCAAATATATATATAAGTGTTCAAAACAGTTATTTTCAGAGTTCAATGAAAACTAAGAGATGTGTAGTACCTAATTCAAAATCTTTCAAATTATTAAAATATCAAAAATAAGCAGTTATAAACGGTTACTATCCTCATTGAATAACGTTATCTAGGGTACCATATTTACACATTTATATGCGTCTACCTACAACTTGCTACTAATTATACTTTCGATATTGTTCTTCTACCTTATAAGCCAACGCTAATGTGATCTATTTCCAAATCAATAATCTATTGTATTAATTCAAAAACAGACAGAATTATGTTATACAACAGCGTACAGCAGTAAGTGTATGTATACGAATGGCCGATGTTTATAGTTGAGCTTTTTGTCAAAACTTAATACCTATGAACGGGGATTGCCCTGAGAATGTTGGCATCTGCTGCCAGCCGGATAATATTGAGTCTGCCTTAGCCTGCATAATATATTGCAAACCCGGTTAACACTTTTTCCCCTATATACTCATGTATATGCGTTGTAAATCAAGTTTGGTATATATGGATGTTGTTCGTTGGCAGATCAGTATTATTATTATCATGTTGATTTTAATGTTGTTTCGAAAAAAGTAACCAATTCTAACTAAACAAAAATAGTAATAAAATAAATACGCGACACAATTATCACATCGATTAGGACAAGGAAGAAGATTATTTTGACCTTTTAAAACTGTTTCTCTATTGAATTAAATTATATTTTTATATATTTTTATTTAAACATGTTTCCTCTTTCTAATATTTGGAAATGTTCTGCTCCCGTATTCGGAAGTTTGGGATTACTTCACTGTGTCCGCAGGAAAAATCAAGAGGGGTCGTTTTTCAACTTTAGAAGGCACTAATAGATTTTTTTTCGAAAAGGGCAGCCCACATGAATGAGTTACATTTTGGAGGGTTTTTTTCCTCTAAGTTTATAATCAATATTTGAAATACTACAGTATATCAAAAAATTAACTAAGAAACAAACCAGGCTTTAATTTCCATTTATTTGGAATAGACAAGAAATCATAATAAAGCTATTTTGAAGTAAAATTATGAATTTATGAATTTAATATTTTTTCTAAAAGGGCACTTCAGTGTCAAATGAAGGTCGTTCGCACCCAACGACCCCCCCCCCCCTGGGGGCACCCCATGGTCTGTCTGTTTCACCTTTCAAATTTAGTTTAGTCTGCTCCAGTTTTTCTTAATGATGAAATCTGTCGTTCATGAATATGATTGTTTAAATCTGCGCTAACTTTTTCATATTTGAAATTGTTTAGATCTTATTTTAATTGTATTTATTAAAAAATAATATAGAAAACAATATTCACATTATATATTAGTTTTTAGTTAATGATTTATATTTATTGATTTCTACATGGGCCGCTAGGCACCAATTATTAATATGCGTTGCAATGTTCATATTGTGCCCAACTAAAAATGGTGTTCCGCGGGATACCGGAATACCCTAATTACCATCCTAGTAATATTATATAAAATCAGATTTTTCTTTAAAAAAAAAGTGTATATACTGTCGGTATTTATAATATTTAAATTAGAATCTTAGACAGTCGTGGTGGAAATAGCACTAGTCCCGTGGTCCGGTTGCAAGTAACAAGTCTGCCGAACAAGTAAAAATAATGATTTGTAGTCGCGCCATGTAGTAATAGTTTTTTCAAGGTATATGAATAGTAAAAACTAGTCCGGACTAGCGCAAGTTAAATCCTTATTTCCACCACTGGTAGAGAGTTTATGTGAACTTTCACAAAGGGTTATCATGTGTTTATATCTGATTTTATCTCTCTTTGAATATGAGTGGTACAATGTTTTAAATGTGTACGATAAAAATGTTGCAGAATACATCACAAAAACAATTTATAATATATTATGTCTATTTATCGTTTCATCACACTAAAAATCCGGTATACGTCCAGTACCCATTGAATATTCTAAATTATTATTCTATACAGTATTGTTGTGTGTCTTGATCTATACAGATTCCAATCTGACCAAACTAGTCCTAATTACAAGTGACACAGTTAGCCACTTAACCCCCGAACAAAATACCCATCATACACGGAGTCAGAATAATAGAGGGGGGAAGCATTTCCAATCAATCTATACATACCTGACTAACTTTGTCTTATAATGAGGCAATTACCGGCGACTACACACATCTCAAAAGTTGGGCCAAAGTTGTCAGCAATGTTCCCGGAAGTTCACGCCTTTAGACCGAGCGATCGGGCCATTGTGAACGAGTTTGTAGTTCAGGAACTCTTAAGAAATCTTGTTGCGTGATTATAGGCCTGAGCTATTTGGGGGGCACGGCCAGTTTCCCATATATAGTTGATGCACCGGATGGGATAGCATGTATATCTTAGAAAAAACGAGAGAAAGTTTGGGTCGTGGTTTTTTTTCTCAAGTTTGTTCTCTCTCTCTGACTTGTTCAATTTAATATCTTTCTTTTTTTTACGATTTTTTAATCGAGACTATAATATTCAATAAATTGTCACCCTGATAAACAGTGATATTTAGTAATCAATGTTTGTAGTTACATCGTTTGTTCATATATATACGATTGGAAATATTATATATTTAAGTAAATGAAACAATTATTATGAGAGCTCGTGAATATTTAAGTGATTTATTTGTGCTGGATTCGATAGTTATTCAACTAGTCCATATTAAATGTTATTTAAGTATATTCTGATAGGCGTTAGCTGTATACTATGGGGTATAGTTCCTTTAAAGTATATAAATATTTAAATATCAATATACCCGTTTTCCATAATTTACACTAAAACTAAATAACAACTGTTTATTAAGAATGTGTTAATGAAATATTAATTTTAATGTTGCTATTTATTTGCATTCATTCATATAGTTACAGTCGCAGGCAGATATTGACAAATAAACCTTTAAACTATTAAAATATCTAAATTATTTATGCATCGTTTTATTAATATATAGATAATTTGCATTCGTAAAACTTAAATTAATATATTTTCAAATGATCGATTCTTGTTTTGTATATTTTTGGCAACATATTGGCCTAATATCAAGCAAGATCAAGTATTTATTGAGATTTTGATTTACATTAATGTATCTGGATTTTATGACTATACTAAAATCGTCTACTATCTCAGTAATAAAAACTTTATAAAAGTAATCTTGTCACCGCGTGTGTTAACATTTACGATGATAGTTTTCAGTAATATCCTTTTCAACGGATCGATTAAAGTTCCTCTCTAACCTCAGCTGGATCAGTTTGCTCAAGTTATTCCCTCAAATAAGGGAGAAAATGTTTTTTAAATTTCGTCACTTTTACATTTTATCCGTCGACCTGCTGTCTGCTTGGCCATTTTAAAAGATTCTATTTTAAATTATTGTGGTTTCTGTGGCTAAATTTCTTGTATAATTATTATCGACCGAATCTTGTGTGCATTCTCTTATTAAATATGTTTAATAACCCGCAATTTTTTTGTAGAAAATAAGTTTTTTATAAGTTGCGTCGACGTTGTTTACAATTACATTTTGTTACACAAACTATAAATGATGTTGTGAATTAATGATCTATTATATTATATATACATATATATTAAACATTGTCATATACATTGTAATTATAAGAAAGTAATTATAATAACTGAACTCCAGACCCGCCGGCTGGATTCCCCCGCCTCAACAAGTCGCCGAGCCCTACGATGGTCCAGGTCGGCGACTCGACACGCATCACCTGTGAAGTCTTCGCCAACCCCCTGGCCACCGTGATCTGGATGAAGGATTTCCTGCCGATTGACCACAATCAGCTCCGCATGAAGATTGTTGGTAAGTAAATTGAATGATTAAGTGTCCTAGTTTTTGCCGTGTTCGAATGTAGAATAAACAAAACGTAATATACTACTTGAGGGTTATGTTTCTACTACTTATTTTTACCTTCATGTCAATGATCAATCAGTTACGAATAATTAATCCTACAGATATTTTACTACAAGGATGTTGTTATAATCCCCCCGGCAATAAATGTTAAACTGCTCCTCCACTTTCCACAAATGATTAACTATTACAAAGTCATCGCACTTCATTTTATTTATCCGCTGATTGGTTCTTTTATAGAGCGCACTTGACATTTTCACAGAAAATTACACGGAACATGTGCCGTTTTATAGTGACATATAAAATCAATATTCTATTCTCACAAGGTCACATCATTAGGGACAGCAGCTGTTTAGACTTAAATGAAATTGACAGACAGCAATGCATTTGAGCATCACTCTGATCAAGATTAATCAAGATCACGATTGTTTCTATATTATGTGGTTGAATTTAAAATCGACGTATTCTTTTCTACTAACTACGATTAATTATTAAAAATATAAATGACAGATATACGACGTTAGAACTCTGTTGACATGACACCTAGCTAATATGCAATCCGTGTGTTAAGTTGATAACTTGATAAAAAGCACGCACATGATTTATGTTTAAATAAATGTTTGTTAACAATATTTGTACAATATATTCCTAATGAGCCATAAACATGCACAGTACTTAATTTATATAATCTTTTAAGGTTGTATAAAAAGATAATTTATAGTAAGCACTGCTCACATTGTTGTTTCTTAGGCGGGGTTATATCTATAAAATTTGGGCGTTGTTATTTAAACTTTACTGCCTGTAGCAAATAGTTTTTACTTATTGTAGTAAGAAAGACAGACATAATATACAGATCATCAATTCAACAGGTTTATCGCCGTAGTTATTTACAAATCAGAATTTAATTTTGTATAATTAAAAAAGTTAATTCAAGCGGCAGCTGAGCTATTTATATGCTTGTCGCTAAAATCCTTTTTTCCATGTCTTTGATGCACTCGTCAAATTGCAAATCGTTAGCACTTCATTGTAATTGACACAGCTTTAACTTTATGCTGTCTTATGCTTTATGTTATATTGGATATATGTATAACAAATATTATTCTGCTTTGAAATTCTAAATAGTATATTGGAGTTTCGCCTCCTTTTGATTCGATAATAATGGCAAGAATATATGCGTAATATTTCCGGAAAACTGATAATGTCTGATATTCTCTCTTCATGGATTGTATATTGGCTCAACGACCTGTAAACATTAGTCGACGCATTAACGCTGAAGCCTCCCAGCGGGCTGACTGTCAAACGGTATTTTGATCTAGGGCTGCCGGAGCAGCAGCAGAAGCCGTATCACCCACACGCAGTTACTATGTAATACTCTGCGGGAAGCAGGTGGCGTGAAAGGGGTAGTTGGGGGTTGCTCGTTTTGTTTTCACATTATCAGTCAGTGTCACATGTTTTGTGAGGAGCAGAAAAACACGATCTGCTCTTGTTAGAGGGTGTGGGGGTTGTATATAGGGACCGCCAAAGAGGCTGGGAAGGATGATAAAGTGAGCTTCCTCTTAATCGAATGCGGTTGTTTATCACTGTTTCCTGAGTATAATCAGAGTATAGTTAAGGTCTGCTTATCCTAATTAACCTATGTGGATTGTATATTATATATATATACTGAAATTTCTATTGTATCACATTAATCAACATTTATTTTAATTTAAAAAATGAGTTTTGCTTTAATGCCCCATTGTTTAAATTATTAAATAAAATGTATACATCTATTAATGCCATTAAATCGGAACTAATATTGCATATTATGTTAATTATCTTGTAATTAAACAGAGTGGTATACTATGAAACAGCTTTTATGCATACCGCCAGTAGACCATTCATATATACCACGAAAGATTAGTCGACCATTCATATATACCACGAAAGATTAGTCGACCATTCATATATACCACGTAAATATTAGTCGACCAGTAAAAGGCTATTTGTGGACCTCCATTATGCCACTAATAGAATACTAACACTGTATCATTTTTGTACTATTACAGCAGACAATTCGTAGACTATATTTCTAAACTATTTGTTAATAATAGTTGACTGTATATGAGAGCATTAGGAGACTATTAGTAGAACATTGATGGATTATTGGTGCAATATTCAACTCATGAAAGCCGTGTACAAGTTGAGTCAAATAAGATATGTTTTAAAATTGTTTTGTTATTTTAGTTTTAATTGATTTTGTTTATAACATTATAATCGTTTCAAATAATAACTTTTTCATAAAAATGTTGTACTTTAATTATAAAATAACATCATACGTTCATTCATTTTATTTTTAAGCTGTATGAAATAGGTTATGAATATTTTGAAGAAATTTAAGTACTAATAAAGAAAGTAGTATATACAATCAACATACACATTTATTTGTTAGCAAATGAACTATAACATAATATATTTATAATCTTTTTAATAGTCCAACCTGAACATATATTTATAATAGTCTAGTAAATAATAGTTACAGCTTATTTTATTACAAAAGTTTTTAATTAAACCAATTTTAAATCAAATGAATTTCTTTTAATGTTTAAATTTCATGTGGTACATTATTATTTTAACCTTGATTGACACGTTCCACGTTGTACATTAAATCAGAAAAATGTGTCAGTCTCAAAAGAGTTCAAAAATTAAAAAAAAACTTAAACAAAATTTAGTATCAGAATAACTTTAAATGTTTTAAAAGACGAGTATAAATTTACGTTTTCTATAATATTTAAATTTTACGCAATGTTATTTTATCAACGAGTATCCTACATTATAAATATAAACCCAAAAATATCTACAATACAATAGGTGTTTCACATGGAAAGTTATGCACGAATTCTACAACTGAATAAACAGTCACTTCCATTATCGTCAAGGCGGAGTATAGGATCACTACTTACACAACTATACTTGCTGATCTGCACTTGAATCAGTACACGACCATCGCATAACCTGACTACTATGCGATAAGCTGTTGTCTGGTGTGGCTGCGACAGGAATGCAGCCAGCCAGCCATCCGTGACTCCTGCGGCCTTGCTTTGGCGTGACAATGGCGGCGCATCCGCGTGTGCGACTAGAGCAATTGTCACACCCGGATGAAACGTGCTCATTTTCATCACCATCCTGTCAAGATATACTTCCGTCAGTCACTGTCGAACTTGGGTTCCAGAGCTCTTTACCCCCTCGCGCCCTCCAGCCCTACCGCTTTCCTATACCACCACTTTTTTCCAGCTGATATGAACCAGGAAGGATCCGCCTCCATCAGGACAAAAATGGGAGAATTAGAATCTACTTATATACACACTGATTTGGATGCAATGATTAGATTGAAGTCAGGCTGGAGTAATGTCTTTGTATATGATCTCTTTCTGCCATATATATATATGTTCACAGCTCTTTGAAAGAAATAAGTATACGTATAATCATTTCAATTTGATATTTTGGAATTTTATTTGTCTCCCATTGAATATGCCGGAATTGATTGCCGATTGCATTCACCACAATCCTAATCTCAAAGGACCTCTTTTTTAAAGCTGACGGTGGATAGTGTGTCCTCGTCAGTAGTGAACAGTCAGTGTGTATATATATAAAATACATAAAATATATAAAATACAGACTATATTATATAATTATATGTACATATATGCACAATCTCTTCAATACGACAAGTAGGTAGGCTCTTAGAATTCCATTATTCAAAAATACTAGCGCTATAAACTGAACAGGTATATATTATGTAAACCACATTATCAATTAGGAATACCCTTGAGATTACATAAATGTAGTCAACTGAAACAAAATATTTTCAATGTTTAATTATTTTATTTAAAATAACTTTAATAACCTATGTCTTTATATCAGTGCCGACATATTCGGGTTATATACCTATATTGGATTAAATATTGGATTAAATATTTTTTAAATTACTGAAACCTATAAATATTTTAAAACTGAGTATATGTTAATTTTATTATATATTTATTTCACAAAATTGAAAAGGTTATTAACCCTTCGTACGTGGACATACTTTGTAGGGTTTTCTACGTGGAAAACCAAACTTTCTATCATCTGATTAGGCTGAAATTTGGTATACAGATGCCTCCTTAAGACTTATCGAGTGATTTTAATTTTCAAATCATTTTATCGATTGGTATAATTTTTATGACCTAATTACGTCATAAACTCCAGTTAGGAAAACTATAGGAAAATAACCATATATGCTATATATTGACCAATAA
>JAUZND010014774.1:0-27627 GCA_034780555.1 Coelogynopora nodosa | reverse complement strand
TTATCAAAACCACGTTTAATCAATTTATTGTAAAGAATAATAAATCTAAAACCGAAATCACTGAAAAGGTCACAAATATATAGTTAAATATATAGTTAAATATATTATTCCAAATCCTTGTATTATCGACAAAGTATTTTGTGTACGAAAAGCCTGCACATAATATCTCCCGGAAGTTGTTGTCACACAGATCAGACATTTTACTTGCTCAGTTGGTCGTGTATTTCCAATTTACAGACCGATGAACTCTTGAAACAGTCCTCCTCGACCACCAACACAAATGATCAGTGCCCGAGCTGTATATCGCCGTTCCTCTTCTTTATCGGAGTGTGTATCCAGTCCATGGTGTTGATTGGATTCCTCCTCTTTCAGCGGAGTCAGGACAGTGCTGCCAAGAAGTTCTACTGAAATAGACATGGGACTATTTATTGGTAGACTGAGAAACAGTTACTCGTCTCCCTGTTGGAATCGGTCTGTCCTTCAATGTCATTTCTGATCGAGAATTATATTTATTCTATTTCCTGATGATATTTATTGAGTGTCTGGTACTATTTCTATGCTACCAATTGACATTATCATTTTGGAGGAAATGTGTTCGGCCCGCTATCTTTCTATTTGTTTTGCTATGTTTGTAAATTTTGTTATTGTCTAACTATCATATATCTGTTTTTCCTTACACAATTAAATGATATATCTATATTTATTGCTAGACATTGTTAATACTACATAGCAGTAATAATAAATGTAATATTTTGTGAATATATATACATACATATTAACAAATACCCCATTATTCAAGCAAGAATCAAAAGAACTCTAATCAGTCAACAGTATTGTCATTCTTTTTTATAATTCTACCTGTGAATACTTTGTAGTCCTTTTCAAAAAGCTATTTCGAATTAAGAATTGGTGTGGCTATTATGTGTTGCCTCGTCAATCACTCTTTTGTATTGTTTGTTCAAAACATTGATTATGTTTACTTTACTGTTGTTGTTTCAGTACGTACTTTTTTTACTTACTGTTATTATTCGATCTAATTGTACTTAATATATTATATTCATGACGTATATTCGTTTTTTTCGATTTTTGGATTTTTTTGTTAAACCTAACTTTAATATATTTTACATTTAGATACATTTATTTACATTGTGATACACTTATATTTATATTGTGACTGTAGACAATAGACGTTAATTATTTAAAACAACTGTTATCCAACTTATGAAGATAGATGTAATAAAAATCGTAATAAAAAATCGTAATAAAAATGCAGAGGATATAGGAAAATTTCTTTTTTAATACAGTTGAAAAATACAAAATCGGAAAAATTAATTCTAAATAATATTTTACAAAATCAGTTATATTTTACGGAACTAGCCACGATATAAAGCAGGCATGATATTTTCTGGATTTTTGAGCTGCTAGAAGTATTTTTTTATAATTAATTGGTTACTCGGAACAATGCCATATTTAATAAGCTCTTATTTTGCATATTTGGAAAATTAGCTTAAATCTAATTAATCCAAAGGATACAAAGTTGTTTATTTTAAGTGTATATATGTAGTGTTTCAATAATTTTTCATTAGCTGCGGGAATATACGCTTTTCTGAACGATAATGGTAACAATTATTCTGCATCATTGTGACTAAATCTGACTTTTGACCCTTCATATTCAATTAAGATTGTATTTTACGTTCAGAAATTTTTTGTAATATAAGTTACCTAATGTCATGGTTATGGATAAAAGACGTAAGATGTAAAGCTATTTTGTATTAATTTATGGAATTAACATTTTTTCAATGATATATGTTAAGAAATAGTCGATTTTGTAAAGGCGCTTGTGTATTTTTATATTATTCGTATTTTAATACAAGTTTAAACAATTTATATATAAAGAGTTTAATGTGTGTATATAAAAATATTGTTTAAAAAATCTTGCTAATTTTATAAATTATAATATTTTCCAAAAATTGGTACAAACTAAGGTCTACATTCTTCGAATAAACTTGTATTTTGGTTTTAATTTTTTAATAGATATTATTGTTTTGTTGATATGAATAACAAATGTATTCCACTTAGAAAAAAACTATACCAGACTTTTCCACCCAAACACCTTCAAACCATTAAATCATTTAATTATATAAATACTTTTTAATATTGATAATGTTTATGGACAGCTTGATAACTACAAAAAGTTTACAGTAATATTTAAAATTGTAGCAAAATAGCTGGTAGCGACAAATTTATGATAATATTAAATTATTTCGACGTATTGTGGTATTTTATAAGATAAGACTATCAAACAGGTTAATACGAGTAATTTCAAGCGAGCCCAGCGCATTATTTTCTATGTTTAATGCGAGTTAACGATTATTTGATTAATAAAAGTTAGTAAATGTTATAATTTAGCTTATTTCGAAAATATTATAGTACAATCACACATATTAATTATAATGTATATAATTGTATTTCATTGTCCTCATTTATATATATGTACATACATAGTCTATATTAAAAATAAGTTACCTAGCATAACATAAATATCGGTTATATGTAGGAAATATATTTGCTTCCTTAAATCTCATACTAACAGGATTATAGTGTAGCATATGGAGACATTACATCAAAATAGAAATACCTGTGATGGATAACGTAAAAGTAATTTGGTTCATGGAGTTGCATATTTATTGTCATACAACAGGCACGTTATAAAGTTCTCAGATATTTGATGTTAAATGAATTTATTTATATTAATCAAATTATTAATTTTTAATTATTTTTTTAAAGATTATGGGAATTACTTTAAATTAAGAATGAATTTATCGATTATACCTTAATTGATCTACGAAATTAGTTTTGTCAAATCACAAAATGTCGTCGCTTTTGTTCTTCAATTTTGACTTGAAATATTGTGTTTAAAATCTTTACTGTAAACTATGTTCCATGGAGTAATTAATACATAGAGATATCACTCTTATTGATTTTGTATAAATTGCGTTGTAAATTTTCGTCAATAGAAAATCGTTTTATTTTAATACTTTGAATGAAAATTGGTAACAAAACAGTAGCGTTAAATATTTTTTATTAAATTTATTTTAAAAGTTAATATATATATATTCATACAATTTTAACACGCGTAAGGTGTCTATGAAATATAATTTATTGCCTGCATTTCTAAAAATGTTTTACTACATTAATTATTTTACTGCAAAAGTCTTCGGGTAACAAGTTAGTAGTAGTACCAATGTTACTACCAATGCAACCAGCTTTTTATAATCACCGGAAAATACAATATTGGAATTTACAACAAAACTATAAAAGAAAATGACAATAAATTGTATAATATTGTGTAAATTTCAATGATATTTTTGAAATGCATTATAAAAAATTTGGACAATTAATTATGATTTGAGTTATATTTTTTTTACGATTACCAAAAGCGAATCGTCTAAATGAATATATAAAACGTTTAAAATTGTTAAAATAATCATAATTATTTTTGCATTAAATTAGCAGATTAATGTTTTATTTATTTGATTATAGTTTATCCAATATTATATCATATTTAGTTTTGTGAAGTAATGGATTACAAAATATTATATAAGCGTCATATTAGTTTAACTGTTTGTTAAATTAAAAATAAAATAATTTGGAATAAAACCTACAGAATATATTGTTTGGAAATTAATAAAGCTGATGACATTGTAGTTAATAGACAGCTTGTACAGAAGCAAGTTACCTAATAATAATTTATTGGTTAGTAGTACATTGATAAAATGTAAATCACTAAAAACATACACAATAAATTGGAAATGCGAAATTTTCGTTACCTACTATATGACATACATAAACATTGATATAATTTACTGGAATAAAAACTAGTTAACTATATCGTCTACTCAGTATATCTATTTTTACAAAATTCTACGACAGAAGTAAAGTTTGCAATATAACATTTGACACAAATAAAGATTAAATAAAAAATGGTTTACTGATGCCCTTGAGATAGTGTTCGTGATAACATTATAATACTGACAATCCTCAATTTGCATTTTAAAGACACGTAAATGTACTTTGTAAAATTACATTGAATAACATTATGTTTCATTCTATAATTATATAATAATATCACAAGACAAGTGCAATATAGTAAACCTAGATGCAATTCTTAATGAATTCTAGATGCAACTCTAGAACTCTGCAACTCTGCAACTCTAGATGCAATGAATAATAATAAAAGTAAGAATAACAATAAGGGAAAGATTACTACTGACAGAAAATATAACTTGGAAATCTCTTGATTTATATAATTAAAGTTAATAATAACTTTATTAAATAACAATAATTCATATACAATATATAAAGAAAGCGTTGTATTAATTTGCAAAACAAATTAAATACATTATATGTATTTTTATATTGCTTTAAATGGTACTTATAGGTGTTTACCTCCAAAAAATTGATATTGGTAATACGGATGCAGTCCAAATTATAATAATACTATAGTATATATATATATATATATGATAATACGGATGAATAATAAAATTTTGACAGTACTTTTAATATAATGTATATTTATAATAAGTATATATAATAAAATGTCAGTTGGTTTCTTTATTGCGATGTATCTATTTCTTGTATCATTTTTGTCTTGATATTCAGATACACTGATAATATGAAAAGCAAATATATATATATCACAATTAAACAATAGATGAAAATAGCAATATCTATATTTTTAATAGTGGTGAATTATTCTACACGGTTAATCAAAATGTAGATTTAATCAAATTAATTAATTATTAAGAAATATACATATTATAGAGCACAACTACATATGACACTAACAAACGAAATGTGTTCTCTTAACTGTTTTATAAAAATAAAGTCATAGATATTCTTAACTAAATTTGTAAGCTACATAAATAAAATGTTAATAACATTTTTGGGTTGTAAGATGTTTTTAATGTAAATCACTTTTTTAAAACATAGATGTTTAGTAATTTTTTTAATTTGGTTTTCTCTAATTATGTAATAATGAGTAATTAATGTTCATGGATTATTTTCATTTATAAATTTTATTAAAAATATTTGATATATATATATATATTTTAATTTGTCAAAAAAGAGATTTAAAAATAAAATGGGAAAAACAATAAACGTATTTGATATAACTGATTAATACTAATACAATTTCAAATTCAAAATCGTACTCGTCGTACGATATTTATTGGAATTTTTTAACGTTTATAACAATCTGTACATTGTGACAACTATGTTGACAATGACGACATTGACTTTAGTCGGACAGAAAGAGGGTGGAGAATAAGTCAAACGCCAGAAAAAACTTTCTATACTGCTTTCAATAATATTTTGATTTGCTTAATTACTGAAATGTTTTCTTATAATTATAACAATCTTTATGCTGCGACAATGAAGACATTGAATTTTGTCGGAAAGGGGAGGGGAGAGGATAAATAATATTCCAGAAACACAATTTTCAAACTACTTTTAATAATATTTGGAATGGCTTAACGAAATTTTATGCTATGTAGATTGTCTTCAATTATAAATTAATTATGAATTGTCTTTTAAATAATCTTTAATAAAAAGCTTTTATTCGATTTTTTTACCTTGTATATATTACAAACAAAAATTACCTCATTTGCCGATAACATCAATTTCATAATTGATTTTTGCAATTATTAAAATGACCAATGTAGACACAAAGACGAATAGTGAAAATACGATGAGAAAAAAACGATCTAATACTCGTGCTGCAAACTTCCACTGATTTTCTATATCCGCATCTGATGTGTCGTTATTTAATTTTGTTGTAATGAAACGCAGTTCCTTTAAAATATGTACCATTTCACATTCTAATCCACAATGACAAGAAGAGTGTTGTCCTGGAGTAACGACTGAAAATGAAATGTATTCAATTACACAAAATTGATGGCTATTATTATCATTGAATTAGTCAATTTTTGCGAATTATTGTTATTCATTGTTTTTTTAGTTAATTATTCATAATATACTATATACGTATTAAAAAATATTAATAATAAACTAATAGTTGTTATTACATTATTAAATCAAAATTAATAAACAACTTTTTTTTTAAATTGAGGGGTATAAAATTATATCATTTTGTACTCTAGTTTCTGAAAATCAACAATATTCTCATCATCACACTTAACTTTCATTCTAAAATGATTGTATTTCTAAAAAGGTTTGTGGTCGTTTTATGTATCAAATTTCATGCCCGATTGTACGTACGTATACCTTAATTTGTATCATATATTCGTCAAAATTAATATTTTGGATAAGTATTCGACCCTGTTGTTAATCTACATTATACATAAATGTCTCCATGCACGTTACGATCTCTCTTTATTATACACGTGAATAATTTATATTATAATTATTACATGAAAATCTGGGTAATTGGTTTTGATCTTTTTTGAAGCCTCTGGTTTCTCATTCAAATCGTCTACCTATATTTTAATTGCATTTAACTTTAACCGATGCCGAAACCAAAACCTTGTCGCTTTTTACGGCGTATGATATGGTGGGTATATTTTATCAAAATTTTAAAGGGTAGATAATGATTGTAATGTATTGTAAGTATACAGATTTTCACAATCAATTTGCATATAGTCCGATCTTGTGTCATCCGATAAATGTATTTAATACTTAACTGAAAAATATTTTTTATGTTAGCCTATTTCTCAAGTTTATTTTTTAATGGTCCATATTGGTCCTTGACAGAGAACAATATCCTTCATGAACTGATAGATTCTTGTACTGTGTCTGGCCACGAAGCGAAGACAACATCAAAGATGATATCAGAGATTCGGCAAATGTTTCCTATTTGATTTCGTTGGTGATGCGATTGATGTATTGAATGTTAAAACATTTTTGTATTAGATAGCACAGTGTGTCTAAAGTAGGTTTTTTATATTGCTAAGTGCACCGGAGGAAAGATCTGGAGAATCTAAAAAAGCTAAAAAATTTAAAAATCGATAGGCGAAATTTAAAAATTCAATATTTTTTATAATATATACTACTTTTTTTGAAAATCTGAGTAAAAATATAATATTTATCTTTATAATTTTATATTAATCAGCTATATATAATCATTATATATGGTATTATTAAAATGTATTATACCTTTAAAACATTTCAAGAAAACTTTCTGATGGCATATATTATATACATATATAATTAATATTATATATATATACTACAATTATACTATAATTCCAATATTATAATGCACATATAGGCAACGGTATATTATTAGTAAACATCTTTCAATATGAAAACTATAATTATTAATAGTGTAATTCTACATATTATGCCAACACATTTCTATATCATAGAAACAATTTATGGTCGTATATACTAAAAAATAAATAATAATTGTAACATAAAACAACACACAAATACTCCGAAAGAAGTTGGAACAAATAAGTAATTTTTATTGTGTGAAAACTATAATAGAGAAACCCAATGTCTTGAATATTTTATTCATTGTACATATTGAATAATACATTTATAATACAATATCCATGGAATATTGTCAATATCAAATTACTGTAAGCTAATAGTAGAACATTATATACACACTCTTTTACAAATGGCGGCTATTGTAAATGCGAATCAAATCGCCTTTAGAAGTTGTTCGTCATATCTGGAAAGTGAATTAGATACTTTGAAGTGTTGCCAAACAGTATTAAAATCGTGGTGCACCATGTTTGTTCACTGTATGGTCCCAGGCTTGACTGTTCTCTGTAACAGAATTCTGTTATTTGGTGTAAAACCGCGTGAATTTTCGGAGTGAAACGAATGGAAAGATCCATATTATGGTATTTTAAAAAAACGCAGATTTTTATAGGAAATTTTCATGTTATATTGCATCATAGTAGTATAGGAAGAAACGATTCGGCCCCTTACCCCTCCCCTACCCCACCCAACCCCCCCCCCCCCACCACCACCCACCCCCTCACACCCACAACCCATATACTTTTGGCATTTTAGTAGTTTTCCTAAACTGATGGCAATATATCAATAATAAATATTCTTTTTACTCCAGAGTCTTTGAATGATAGTTTTTTTGAAGAATTACTATCATTAATCGAAGACATGGACATGCAGAACTTTAGGAACCCATCACCACCATCAATTCCGAATTTGATGATAACGACATGTAGATACGTATCTTTCATTTGTGAGTTTATTGTATTTTATTCATTTCAGTACAAAAAACTAAAACTTATGTCTACGTGATCGAATACGTCGTTCCTTTCTGTTATTTTATACGATATCATGTTAACAGTGAAGTAATTATCTAAGACATGATCCAGTTCTTTCATCTTAAGCTTCAAATTTGGTTCAATACAACGCTTGTTTTCTATTGCCAATCGTATGTCTTTTCCTAGTTTGAGTGTTTGACGTGTACTTAACCCAACCCCAACACCAACCTAATTACAAATATTGGTAACATCTTCAACAGTAAATGTATCTACTTTATTGGATGTTATTTGCTTTGCTTCACATGGAAATAATACTGCTACTGGTGTTGGTCGGCCTCTTTTATTGGATAGCTGTACAACCTGATAGCCATCATGTTGTTGGTCGGCCTCTTTTATTGGATAGCTGTACAACCTGATAGCCATCATGTTGTTGGTCGGCCCCTTTTATTGGATAGCTGAACAACCTGATAACCGTACAACCGGATAACTGCACACCTTGATAACTGTACAACCTGATAACTGTACAACCGGATAACTGTATAACTTGACAACTGTACAGCCTGATAACTGTACAACCAGATAACTGTACAACCTGATAACTGTATAAACTGATAACTATACAACCAGATAACTGTACAACCTGATAACTGTACAAACTGATAACTGTACAACCGGATAACTGTACAACCTGATAACTGTACAACCTGATAACTGAACAACCTGATAACTGTACAACCTGATAACTGTACAACCTGATAACTGTACAGCCTGATAACTGTACAACCAGATAACTGAACAACCTGATAACTGTACAAACTGATAACTATACAACCAGATAACTGTATAACCTGATAACTGTACAACCTGATAATTGTACAACCTGATAATTGTACAACCTGATAGCTGTACAACCTGATAATTGTACAACCTGATAACTGTACAGCCTGATAACTGTACAACCTGATAACTGTACAACCGGATAACTGTACAACCTGATAGCTGTACAACCTGATAATTGTACAACCTGATAATTGTACAACCTGATAATTGTACAACCTGATAATTGTACAACCGGATAACTGTACAACCTGATAACTGTACAACCGGATAACTTGTAGAAATAGAAGTCAGAGTATACTACTATACGCGCCTGAGTTAGAACAAAACATGTTATATGTGATTTTATGATGATATGCAGTATAACCTAATATATAACTAGAATTATATTTAATTTAATTTATTGTTTTTCACGTTGAAAGATGTTCACTAATATACAGTTGCACACAATTTATTTATATATGTTTCATAATTATTATTGTTTTCATATAAGTAGTATAAAATATATTAATTATATATGTATATAATATATGGCATCAGAAAGTATTTTTGAAATGTTCGAAAGGTATAATACATTTTAATAGAACCATATAAAATTATTTCAGCCGATTAATACACCATTATAAAAAAATAATATTATATAATATATTATTTTTTTTAAATTTCATCGATCAATTTTTTTGGATTTTTTGTATTCTACAGACCTCGCTGTATAATAAAATTAAAACCACGTCTCCAGTGCACTTAGCAACATAAAAATCTACTTTATACACACCGTGATAGGTGTTAGCATCCATGTCTCGGAACCGTACAGGAGTGTTCTCTCTACTGTGGATTCTACTATTTCCAAGAAATCAGACTGTCAGAACTCCGACATCTTGTTTACTGCATTGAATGCCAGGCCCTTTCTTACATTATCTTTCTCGATTGAGAATATTCATTGATGATCAGATGAGAATATTCTACAATGATCAGAATCTTAAAAGTTTTCCATGAACTTTTCCATGACTCTCAGGCTCTGTAATAAGACTCGCCAATAATGCAAATTAAGCTCATGGACATTCGAGCGCATGGTGCTGATGTATGTAAATGCGGTACTGGTTAATAATAACTGATTCAAATAAAATTATGAATTTTAGTATAATTTTATAATTTGATGATCTAATCAAAATATAGAATTATATTTATTCTAATGAAACATTCCAGAAGTAAAACGACACTCAATAGATTGAGGTTTTAAATTTGATGTCTTTCGCAGTGTATTAACGTGAAATATTAACTATTATGCACATTACATATTATTACACATTATTATACACATTATTAACAATTATAGTGAAAATTTAACATGTTGTACATCAAATGTATACCTTATTCACATTTCGTTAAACATTAATAATATGGCATACGAACTTAAATTGCAATTACCAATGTTTCCTTTCTTAGAGTTTTCAAATTCTGAGACACCTATTTTTTCTGCTGGGGTTTTTAGCAATTCCTTTGTTTCTTCATTAGCTGGCGAAACTGGTGAATTCATACATAAACAATTAGCGAGCCATTTGTTGATACACACCCTGATCTGAAAAAGAAAAGTGTATTTCCTGATTATTAACAATCCTACAAAAATAGATCAATATTAATAAGGCTGCCTCGGTACTGAAGACTACATATTGTGAGGATCAATATTATTAAGGCTGCCTCTGTACTGAAGACTACTATAGTGTGAGGATCAATATTAATAAGGCTGCCTCTGTACTGAAGACTACTATATTGTGAGGATCAATATTAATAAGGCTGCCTCGGTACTGAAGACTTCTATATTGTGAGGATCAATATTAATAAGGCTGCCTCGGTACTGAAGACTACTATAGTGTGAGGATCAATATTAATAAGGCTGCCTCTGTACTGAAGACTACTATAGTGTGAGGATGGATGGAGAATAATTGTTTTTTATACGAATTTTATATAAATTACTTTTTATACGATTCCCCTATTAGAAATAATTTATTATTTTCATTATTTCTAATTTAATGAAATGAGGTAATCTTATAATTGATTATTTGAAGTTTCAACATTATGACGATACCTCTTGGTTTAATTAATTTGGAACATATTTCCTATTTTCAATGTCAAAATGTAGTTTACTTTCATTCATTTTTTTGTAATGTAATACTAACAATGTTTTATTATTTTTTTGAGTCATTTCACAATGTATTATACACGTTTTATAGAAATTATTATATATAAATAACAGTTTTTCTTAGTTCAACACAATTTTATTTTAAATGTATTTATATTTGTCCAAGTGTAAAATATTGTATAATATTTAGGATTCAATTATATAATAATAAATACATTGATCAGATTCTTTGAAACATGTATACTACTATAAATATAATTAAATATAAATATAAAACTAATTAATAAATATTGCTGTAATGGGTGAAATATTTATTGTATAAGTGGAATAAAAATGTTTAATCATCTGATTACGAGACATCCTGACAATGCGATTCTTTTATGATTTAAACTTTTATTGTTATCACTTATCTTTTCTATCAGATGAAAATAGCAAACACTATAAAAAATGGATAATAATTAATTTGCAGAATACGAGCACTGTTAAGTATTCTTTGCAACAAATTTACAAATATAACCAGACTTAACTAGTGATTACAATTTCTCTCGTGTTGATATATGTATATATTCTTGTCATTTAGTTCTTACTCTCGCTTAAGTGTTTTTCAAAAAATTTTCTTGTAAGCTAAAGAATCTATAGTCGTAGCTTTTTTGTTAGAAGCTATTAATATATTATATTTTTATGTTTTTATTATTATATTATGTATAACAAGGGGATATGGGACGTATTTAAATCTAGAAAGAGTCAAAACTATATACAATAAATAAAGCAAGGAAACACTCTTTTTGGATTGCACATATGTTTGTAATTTTAGTTTTATGGCCTTTAGATATCCATTTATATATGATACAAGGGATTATTAGTATATATTTTTGTTTTTGTTTTTGACCATAAAATAACGAACACTTGTAAGTTTCATAACAATCGTGAAATTAAAAAATACACCTTAATAGCTCTTGTTGTTCAGATTCTATGGAATTTTATATTGCTTTAATTATAACCTATATCGACATTTTAATTTCAATACTTAATATTTAAAGTAGGCTTATTTAATAAATTTTTATATTATATCTTTTTAATGTAGCAATTGTAATTAAATCGTTATAAAACCTGACCTACACTATAATTAGTGTAATTAATAAAACAAGAAATACTAGAATCTTTAAAAATCTCACAAATTTAGGAACTTCTTTATCATCGTTTTTTCTATGATGTAGATTGAGCACAATAATTGTTCCAATAACAGAGGCCCCACACATAAACATGGTAATGACAAAATATATTCCTGAAAGTAAATATATAAAAACAATTTTTTAAATGTATAACGAGGACAGTTTTGTTTGGGTAGCAGCACACTTTTATCAAACTTATTATAAATAAAAAATTGTATTCGAATGAAATAGACAATGTTTCTATATACATATATATATATATATAATCAGGTATGTGATTAACTTAATTGTTTATGAATACATACTAATTTCCAAAAAAGATCTGATAAAACTAATTTTATCGACTTGTGCGATAAAAAATATATACATAGTATTGCAAACGCGTTATTGTAAAATAATGTAATTGAGGAATAAGCGAAAGAACGGGATAATTATACATTTAACCAGTAATACGGATGATTAACAATATAATAATAAGTTTATAGGCGGCTTATTTGTTCCCTAAATCAATTTGTGTTATGAATTAAAAAAATTAACGAAATTCCCATTGGAGTTAAATTCAAATTTTATATTCATTTTAATATATTAGATTTTACTAAATTAAAAAAATACAATAAAGGTCTTTATTTACAGTCGAGATTACTGTACAGTCCGTGGAATAACCGGAAAGAGGAGGGGCATTTTAAATACATAACTATATAGCTAAATATTTTCTCATGCCTTTAAACCTAGGTGTATACAGGACAGTTAACCTAGTTTGTTGATGAGGTGAGGAACAATATTTATAAAAATTTTGTCTGTTCTAATACAACGCGTTCACATCACGTAGATGCTTACTGTTGATGTAAGGGCCCAGTGTTGTGAGGTTTAACGCTTCGCCTTTATTCAGGATAAATTAATTAAACGATCGTATGTGGCGGGTAATCGGCGGTGAACAAACTATTTCGACATGGTCAACGGCGGCTCTGTTATCTGTCATTCTGATTAGCTGGAACTGTTATTTCAATTATTGAGACGGCAACAAAACACTTTTCTCTTGTCTCTTGAATACATCTTATGAAAGCCAAGTAACACTGTCCAACTATTACGTGGGAAGGAATTAAGATGTAGGAAGACAGGTAGGCTATGAAGGCGATGTTAGAAAACACTCATATTGATACTAAATTAGTGGCTTTGTCATCTCAAGTCCATTTACATAAATCACTGAAAAATATAAAAGACTATTTGAGAAGAAAGCGGAAGATAAGCAAAGAGATGACTTAAATTTGGAACAAGAAACTTTTAAACTAGGAATTAAAATTTAAACTGTATCTAACGTAACAAATTTTCCATAACAATGTACAATAAATATTAAGCGTTAAAAAGTAATGTAAGCCAATATCTGTTACATACTAATCGATTATGTTGCTGAAAAATTTTAAGTCTGTTGATGTCCATCACCCACCTCTTTTTTGGAAAAAAGGTGGGTTTTTTGGCCAAAATGTAAAATGAAATTGGTAGCATTTTATTTTATCAATAGAAAATAAATTGCATAGTATTCAAACACTATAGAAAAAACAACTACATTGTATACTTGCAAACAATTTTAATGATCATTATAAGTGTTTTGTACGATATTTCCGCATATTTGGCACATCAGGGTCATCGCATTTCAAAATCTAGCAGAAGTCTGCTAGCGTTAGAGCTGATATTTCCCTCTGTAGCGTTTTTTCATTTCAGTGTCGATTTGGTGGAACCACTATCCGTGATCATCACTTTACACTATTGTTAGGAAATTCATATATGACATCAGAAATGGATTTTCACAACATTTTCAATCCATGAGATTCATATGAGTGGAGTATTTGTGAAACGAGGTCCATGTAGTTGTGGGAGTGATAGTTGCTAAATAATTATTTGGAAATAGCTCGGTATGCTTTCCCAGATTTCAATTGAACGTCATCCATGATCTGCTAAAACTTATTGTCATTTAAGAGCTGCCTTAATTATCTATGGTTTCACAAAAATTCCCTTTATAATCTTGGACTCTCGCAATGCAAGAAATTTCTGAATCATGTATCTACCTGAAAGTAGCACTTTCCTTATCGATGGCCTTCATCAGTTGCTTATTAAGATACATTTTATGGGTAAAGTACGACGGCGATGTTCTTCAAGTCATCGAAAATAACAGATTTGTTTTCTGCATTACAGATACACTATAACATTTTCTTAACAGTTTGATAAGTTTCGATCCTCAACGTGAAAGAATAAGCAACAGGGACAAATAGATGTACATTGCCATGCCATTAACAGCCATTATGCTGAATTTTGATGCATCGATAAAGCGGAGCTGGTCGTTTAACTCACGTCACTTTATTTCATTTCTGGATTAGACAACATTAGTTAATAAGTTATGTAAAAACATCAAGTGATTATAATATATCCTAATTGATGTACATTACTTGACAGTTACCTATCAGTGGAGTCGCCATAGATGTCTCTGGTATACTGTTAGCTGCTATAAATAAGAACATCGTAAGAGCGAGAAGGACAGTTATACCTGTAGTAAATGAAGAAGTGACAATTTTAATAAATGTGATCAAATTAAATTAATAACAACAAATTAACTAGTTTCATAAATACAGATATTACACATTTTGATATTATGGAATGTTTTCTGAATTTAAACGTACACTTTAGCGGACAACAATTTTATAATTCAATATGTTTCTTTAAGTGAAATTCATAAATGTAAAATATCAGTTTTGCATAATACATGCAATGTGCACCTAACAAAATTTCCTTTGAAAATTATATATTTTTTAATTAATTTTAATAATGTGAATTTAATTAATTAGTCTTTGAGACAACTGTAAGCCCCCGCCCGCCCCCTGGATACATTTTGTGGCATTTTCCGAAGCTATATTAAAGCTACATCATATGGTCGTTTGAAATACGGGGGTCATTTGGCAATTTTAAATGCTGTATTCAGTAAGTGATCCATCGAGGTTAAACCATACAAGGGATTTATAGCTTTTTAAAATATGTTTTAATATGGATTCAATAATTTGTTTGCAATTTTAATTAATATATATTGAATGTCACATCTTTGGGAGGACCACTACTAGTATATTTAAATTGAGTTAAAACATATATATTTTGATAATTGATAACGTATTTACATTTGTGATGCATATATATCAAAAATATTACTCAAAATTATTCTACAATTAATTTAAGAGAATTTTTAATATTCATATTCATGTTGAATTTCTAAATAATCAGAACATTATTGCAGAATATGGGAAAAGTATTTTATAGTAACCACCGCGTATTGCAAAAAAATTCCTTGTTTAATCAAAGATCAAAAAAAAAAGATCAAAAACATAAGATCAAATGTAAAAAAAGACTTTTCTCACTAGAGATTACCAAGGATGAGAGTATGTATTTTTCACTGGAACGCTTATAATCTATAAAATCACGGCAGTTATTTATTTCAACGTATAGATCTTTATTATTCTAAGATCTACGTTTCCCCATATATGTATACTGCGACACACTGAGAATTTTAGATACATACAGTTTGCAAACTGGGATATTTTTGTTTTTATGTAGATATTTGTTGCTAGTTTAACTTGTTATTGTATTATAATTTTAATTCTATATCAACAGAAATTACCACTTGGCAGTTATTCAAGCAACCAGTGTATAATATAAAAAGTATCGATGTTTACTTCGTAGCTACATACTATGTTTTGTCTTGTAAATAAAGTGATTCGAAATTTGTTGTATTGTATAGTAGTAATATCGTACGAACGATTGATACTAGTTGATAATTAATTTTAAACATAAGTCACAATTTGATATTTTAGAATTGAACATGTTTTGATGATAATAATTTTAAAATAATTTTCTTTTAGAAATATTTTAATGTTTTCTTTTATACGAATATTCACTTTAGACAGAGTCTTCGTAATTAAGCACTTTTTTCTATAAATTTTGACTTTTAAAACTAAGATTTGTATATTATTTTTAATATTTCTAAAATAAAATTGTTTAAAAATTATTCTCATCAAAACATGTTCCAATCTAAATATGAAATTGGGACTTGTGTCTAAAAATAATGATCAACTATGTAGTATCAATCGTATGATATTACTCTAAAAAACGATATCAATTGATTTGTGAAAGTGGAAGAAGGTATACAAATTGTGATCAAATCATTCTTTCCATTTATGGTTTAGATTGGAATCGAAGCTAGTTATCAAACTTCATTTTCTCATTATATCGTTCTACAAAATCTACATCGACAAAATGTTGTTAAAAAGTATTGATATATGGAAAATGAATCCGGAGATGCTCATCGGAGATATTGCAATATTTAAATCCTTAAAATCGGCCATAATTTTGATTTGAGGATAATTGATTATGATGAAATGAGTGTTGTTAGATGCGAAAGAATAACATAATAAAAACTTAATTATTTAAGAACATATGCACAATAGAACAAAATACCATTTATAAACCGGTTCCTTGAGATTTCCTCATAGATTACGTTGATGTTATAGTTAAATGAGGGATAAAAAATGAAATGCCAAAACGAACTTAAAATACTCAATATATAAGGTAAAATTATTATTTAATTTAACTCGGTACATTATAATATTGTTTGAGTATACTATTAACATGATTCAACCATCTAAAAAATAATGTTTTATAGCGATTAATATTGAATTATGTCACTAAATAGACACAGGCGTGCTTGAATGTGAAAAATAACATAGACGCTTCTAGAAACAGGGACGTATTATATCAATGTTATGTTTAAAATTCCATTCAATTCTTTGAAAATAAGTAATTTAGCTTCTGATTAATTTTTACTTGGATAGTAGCTGCACAATTATTCAGGCAGTCAACAAATAGGGGGGGATCCAGAATTTATTTCAATTGAACCTAAAACCATAATATGTTGCTCTTTCCTTTTCTAATTTTTACAATTTTAATCTAAGAAATCTACATACAATAATATTGGCATTTTGTACCACACTTTGGAACCTCCAACCATACTGGAGAGTCGAGATCTTTGATATTGACCCCTAAGTGGATCTGTTGAATACATTAACACAAATACATCTATGTACTATACTCTCTTACCTAATGAAATTTTTTCTCCAGCATCAGGTGGCAAGAGGAATACTAAGATGGACATGATTGAAATGACAATACATGGTACAACTAAGTTGAATACATAATAAAGCCAACGCCGTTGAATTATGATGTTAACGTAAAGCATTGATAAAGCATAATCCCAGCTTTCGTAATCATCTAACTCATAATGAATATGGCCATCTAAAAAATAAAATAATAAAACGATTAACATTGCTGCTCTTAAATGACAAGCATATTTTTCATTATACTAAAACTGCAAAAAATGTGTAGCTTATTTTCTGTGTAATATTTTGCATAAAAAATGTATATTACGCAAAATTTCATTTAAATTCGTCCCAAGAGAAACATAAAAGAAGAAACAGAAACAGAAACATGAACATAACATTTTTAAATGTGTAAACAAGGCTTTGAATAAAAGTGATGTCTTATATATATATATATATATATATATATATGTATAAATTTACACAAACAAGTTTATAATAAACTTACTACGCATAACAAACATTTTAATATGTTCATGCATGGATTAGAGCAGTGATTACTATTAAAAAAAAAATTGAAATTAAAATATTTTGCTAATCAAAATTTTATTAAATATTGATTTTTAATTTTGATTTGAAGGTAATAAATCACTAAGATTTAATATGTATGTCTTGTGTCGTGAGCTTGTTAGAGTTTCATTATAAATAAGTGAAATAAGAATTGTACCGATGAATAACTACTAATTATATATCATATTTAAGAAATTTTCGACGTTCCGTCGTAGTCTTATTACAAAATATGAATGGTTTAAAGTATAGATATCTATTGTTTGAAGATACTCATAAATTGAAATTTAAATTTGGTTAAAATATTCAAATTTAAACACTCAGTCTGATAAATAGATAGAATGCATAATTATTTATAAATCAAAAAGAACTCCCCTGAATATGATTATATAAAATTTTATAAGTTTTTCATATAAATTGGTTAGTAATTAAAGGTTGATAAATATAAATTTATATTGTTATCACATTATGTACAAGTGTAAATTTATGTTAATGTATACTATAAGAAGTATAAATTATATAAAACATGTCATTTGGTGTATTTATTTGATGACGTATCTCATCCACGATTACGATTATTAGCTGGCGTGCTTTTTCTAATCCAGCTCTGTGTCTAATATGCCTGTGTTGTCAATAGCTTTTTTAAATAATTTTCCCGGTAAAAGGCAAATTGTGGCCTGTTGTGGTAGGTTGCATAATGTGCAGCCATTGTAGATGATTTAATATCACCCATAATAATAGCTTGATAATGTTCTTTATTTCTTTTGTGGAATTCACGTTTTGTTTCTTAAATATATATTTGTCCAAATAGTTTGCAAGTAAGTTCATAATTTGTCAATTTTTTAATTTATAATTTGTCAACATTCCCACAGCGTCCAGTGGTTAGGGGACCGGATACACCTACTGAAAAACTTTCCTGGTTACTTGAACAAATTTTACATCCTCTTCGGTTTAAAATTTCAGCACACTTAAGTAGTGAAAATGAATTTATAGTGAATTACTAGAAGAAATTGTTCCTAAAGTTAAAGAGAATGATATTTTATTCTCACTAGATTTTATATATTTATACCCTTCAATCCCATTAGACAAAGCAATTGAAACTAGTATGTAATTAGAAACTCTGGAAAAAAAAGAAATTCAAAAATGTAGAATTAAACTTGAATAAATTGAATTAGGTTTGAGATTAAATATTGTAAACAATTATATATGATTCGGAAATGATTTATAACATCAGCAGAAAGGAGTTGTAATGGGAAATCGATTAGCCCTTTTAATTGCTATTCTTTTTATGAATGGAATAGAATCTAAAGGTTTATCAACATTTGAACTAAACCGTTTTTGAACTAAAACCGTTATTATACAAAAGGTACATTAATTACATATTTGGTATATGGAGACAAAGACATACAAATTTAATAAAACTGTATGATTACTTTTTAATTCTATAGACGATAATATTAAATTCACCACAGAAACAGATAACAATAATGGATAGTTTAATGTTCTACGGTTCAGCATCAAATACTGGATACATAGAGAGAAATGTTCATCGAAAACGAACAACGAACGGCTGATTCACACCATCCTCAAGAAATAAATCAGATTTCCATATGTATTGAATTTAGGTCATTTGACAAAATATGCAATACCGCTGAAAACGATGAAGAAGCAAGCTTCGAGTTTAATTATATTCTTATTCAAAATGGATAATAAATAGACCGATATTAACACTCAAGAAATTAAAGCAAGATTATAAATATATAATTATTTGAATTTTTTATTTAAAAATGAATGAAAGAAATTAAAATTGAAAGATAATAATAATAGTTTGACATTAATTATTAAACTACATAATCTTAAGATAAATTATAGTCATGGGGATGTGTACTGCCTCATATATTCAAGAGCAACATGCACAGGTCTTCCAATGTCAGAAATTAGTAATCATATTAAAATTGAATTTAAACGTAATAAAGATATTCATATTCCAATAATAAGTACAGAGTATGAAGAAAGAAAACAATTGTTATTATTCCTTGAAAACAAACAGTATAATTTGCATGATATCTAAATCAATGGGAAAAACAATTTACATGTTTGAAGCATCACGAAATAACACTCAAATTAAAAGAATCCTTTCTAATTTATCTGCACTAAAACGATTCTAATTAGAAAACAATAAAACAAGAAAAATACTATGGAAAACAAGATACCGGTATACCATTATGACATCATTACAAATAAAAATAAATGGATCAATAAATAAACCTAAACATACCTTATATAAATTTACAACATTGTGAAGATATTCATGCTATCATTCATAAGAGTCATTTACCTATAACAGTCATCTTGACATCGGGCACAAAATTACAACAATATCTCACAAGATTATCATTTGCTCCTAGAAAATGTAGGCCTACCATGAAAAAATGTATTTTTAAAATAAAACTTAACTCACCAAAAATATAATATATGAACTTACTTGCAAACTATTTGGAGAAATATATATCAGAGAATCAAAATTTGAATTCCATACAAGAAATAAAGAACTATCAAGCTATTATTATGGGTAATATTAAATCATCTGCAATGATTGCACATTACGTAACTTACCACAACAAAATACGAAGTCCATATTTGCCTTTTACCGGGAAAATTATTGAAAAAGCTATTGACAAAACAGACAAATCAATTAGAGAAGCGAGCTGAATTAGAAAAATGTTTATATCATTTATACTTCTTATAGTATACATCAACATAAGCTTGCACTTATACATCATGTAATAACAATTTAAATTTATATTTATTACATTAAAAATATATTTTTTGCCGATTTATACGCCACGACTCCCAGAGTTCCGAAGAGGTCTTTAGCGACGTTCTTCAAGCTTGGACAGAACCAACTCAGATGTTCGATTGGGTATCCCTCCTCTTTCCACCATTTATAGAGGGCTTCTGCGCACCTCGGATTTTTATAAGTGTTACCAGGGGCGCTGAATGTTTCCTGATGTTGTAATTTGATGGACATCAGTGCAATTTATTTTTCCAGGTGGACATGATCTATCTTGTAACTTGGTTCCACTTAGCTTCTTTTTTGGTGTCTTGATTAGTCAGCAGATTCACTTCTTTATCATTGCTTTCAATTCCATATTGAGGTTAAATCCATTAGTGATGCACCTCTTTATCGTCTTTGGCCACCTAATGAGTACTTCATCAGATTTCTCTATTTTTTTGTGTTCCGTTTTCAAGGTACTTTGTTGAACTTTTGAAGAAATCTTTGGGAGTCAGCACAGATTCTCCATTTCAAAATAGCCATTTATAGCCAATGAGCTCCGCTTGGTAAAGGATAGTTCGTAAAATTTTCGCGTTCACTCTGTTTATAAGTGATCTGTTTGGCTCTGTATTCTGAACATCATTATCCCAATACTATGTTGTAATGTTGTATGGGTTGTCTACTATAAGGTTTTTGTATTCCTGCTACACGATTTTTACTTGACGCTGATTCTATTGATGGTGTTGCAATCCAGACTAATATATATGGACTACAAATGGTAGCCAAGAATACATGTTCCTGAGAGAATCTCTGATCTCATTCAGTAGTACTGATTGTTTTCCCTCTACTTTCTTCACTATGTCTCCTTAATCTTGTCTCCGCAGATTGAAGTTATTAGTGAGGATTGCAATTATGTAAAGTGGTCATCTGTTGCTTGATATTTTATAGATTCTTTACTGGCTAATACCTTGCTGCGTACGATGCCACTATTTGGTTTATTTGAGCTGTCCTAGTTTTAGTTCATACTTTTTTGCTTGATTCACTGATCCAGTCTGTAGCCGTATCATCTTCATATAAAGGTATTATATAAACTCTTGTAATGATAACATTGCAAAAGGTGACCTAAAAAATAATAATTTAATGAGTACATTACACATGTGTCCATCAGAGCATATAGCAACGTATAGTTACAAAATACATAAATGTACTGACTTAGCGAATAGATTATAACAAAGTAGATCATTATAATTTAAGGTAACTAATGGTTACTATAATAAAAAAAAATATTTAAACCGGTGTCATAAGAGTATGCAGTAATTGTAAAGTAGTATTTTTAGTATAAAATATTGCTTAAAATATTGCTTAAAGTATTTTAAATTAATTAGTAAAATTTCTTAATTTGAACAAAATTGTTGAATTTTAAAATGTCTGAATAAAAAAAAGTAGCATTATGTTATAATTCAAGTGTTAATATATATGAATCAGTTATATTACAATAATTTATTTGAATAATTTGTATGTAAATTCGGATGTAAATAAAATGCATAAATTTAATGCGAAAAATATAAATCACATGAATTTTGTATTTAAAAAGAATATACTTTTCAACTGAAATTGAAAAAATAATAGCTGCATATCTTCTGAGTTCAACTAATTTGTTTTAAAAACAACTGCACATTAAATGTTATTTTTAAGAATATAATTTCAGCAAGATAGAATCTGTTCAGTGTCTAATTCAACTTTACTATATGCTTTTTACTACTAAATTGTTCAATATCGAGTTGAAATATTTAGCTAAATATTAAATAGTGTGTTTCACGGTATACAGGGATGATATATAGAAATCTCCATAAATTCGAAATAAGGACGGAATTTTATCATTTAATATATTGAAAAAACATAGTTTTATATACATTTCATGAAATAGTTTTTTCAACCTGAACACAGCATAACTAATATTTTAAAAGGGTATAAAACTCTCTATTAAACAAAAAAACGTACGTTGCCACTTCCATTCTCCATTTATTCTGAATTTCGACTTCAGCACTAAACCATTTCTGGAACAATCACCGGTGTCATTATTATGAATATCATTCGGACACTTAAGCAGAAAGTTTATCGATCGCACATCATAGTCCCAACTGGCAAACTTCATGGTGCAGTGTTGCCGGTCAAAAGGAAAATAAGTGACATCAATAGCGCAGTTCGACTTGAATATGGCTGTATTTTCGAGCTGCATCATACCTGTGTGAAAAGCAGTCACTTTGGCGAGTAACGAGATGTCATGTTTATTATCAGCGCTAAAACAGAAAAGAAATATAAAGATATGAAGATGCTTGACGTGAACTGTGCCAAGAGGCCATGCAGCAGTGTGATACCATCTACTTAATTTGAGATCGTTTCTATTAGACAGGCACAGTATTCGACCTTCCAAGGTCAGTCAGATCGAGTAGCACCAACATCGAGGAGAATACAAATTTAATAGCTCAGGCACAGCAACAAAGTTCGTATAAAAGTGCTAAACGATTAAGCAACAAGCAAGGTATTCCTCATTTTTAATTTAATACATACTTCGTACTAATAAATACAAATGCTACCAACCACACTTGGTTCATGGATTATTTAAGGATGATTCTGATCACAGGCTGGGAATGTGCCATCGTTTATTGCCAACATCTTGATGATGAGCAATTCTTTTGCCAACGTAAGTTGAACGAATAAAACAACATTTAATCTTAATGGTTATTTTAATAAACATTTTAATCCTGATCGCACCATTAAGAAACAAATAAAGAGTCCTAGGATCTGCGTATGTTGCGGACTGTCTATTCGATGCCTCATTGGACCTTATTTCTATGACACCACTGTGACATCTGACAAGTATCATCAAATGTTATCACTTATGTTATTCCTTTCTTGCAGCAATCAGTGGACAATGAAAAGCTATGGTTAATGCAAGATGGAGCTCCAGCTCACTACGTCAATGTCGTTCGTGAATATCTGGAAAACAATTCCCAAGCAGGATGGATTGGACGACGAAGAAAGATTGGGTCGGCACCTTGATCACTCGATCTAATTCAAATGGACTTTTTCTTCTGTGGTGCAAAAAAAGATAGGGTGTATTCTACGAAACAAAAAATATTGATCCAACTGAGAGCAGAAATTACAAATGAGTTTGCAATCATAGATAGTAACACAGAATTATGTGCATCAGCATGTCACAGTTTCCTACAAAGAATAAACCTATGCGCACAACAAGATGATTTTCAGTTTGAACATTTACTGTAGATTTTTGTTTGTACCTATTTTTTGTAATTAAATTTAGATTTAGAATAGCATTGTACTCATAATGAGATTTTCCAGTAACGGTCGTGATACTTTTCGGTACCCCTGTATTTCAAGTGTCTATTAAATAACTAAATTCTGACATTTAAATTATATAGCCTATTCATCAATAAAAGTTTATTCTTTGTTTGCAAGATCATTAAAAGCTGCCAATCATGAACAAATATGTTAAAACTTCCAAAGAATTCAGAACATCTCGACTTTCACAATTTATTGAGTTATATTTAGTTAAACTTTTCATAAACTTTATCAACATCAACAACTTCTTATAATAGACACACTAATTGTGTATTTCATTTAAATAGTATCGGAATGTGAACATCCCAGTTATGAGTCATCAACCCAATCCCCTACCCCAACTATTCGCCTAAAACCCCTTCTCCCTCTATCCCGATAACCCCTAATTCCAAGAAAGAAATATTATAAATAGAGACGCAAATGCAGGTGAAATTCATTCTACTTCCACCTCTTACCACGAACGGTCATATTCGTTCGCTCTCGTCTGAAGTTGCCAATTCACTTCGGAGATCATTTTTTTATCAGTTGGCAACATGTTAAGATCATTCTCTTCTCTTTATTATAGTTCGCATAAATTTTACTCTTTACGTTTAATGAAAATAAGTTAGCAGGAGGATTTCTATCTGTCACCCAGCCCTCTACTATCATTTGATAATTTGGTAATCGCTTTAACTATTTAAAGAGTAGATGCAAAATCACTGGTCAATCCTTACACTTTACTCCAACGGTACAAGGCTCTTTGCATTATACAGACTTGGAAGAATTTACAATAAGCTCTGCGTCCCCATTATTGCCCAATCTTTCAGTCACCGCTACAACTTCTAGATGCTCACAGATGTCATCGTTTCTACTCAACAGTCTTTTGGTTCTTCTATAATACGTGGTGCTTCAAATGAATACATAGTCACTACTTACTACTAAAATTCCTTTGCACACAGCTACCACTATTGCTCTACCCACTAGCTCTTCTTCGAGACCAGGCTCTTCACATCATGAAGATTTAAAGAGAAGTAATGCCTAACATATATAATTGTGTACAATGTGGCTGGGTCTCAACGTAGGAAGTATTGATGGAACACTATTGTTATTCTACTGTCATTCTCAATTTAGACTCTTATGAGGATGACTTTGTTAGATTAGATTCACATCTGTTTAGAAACCAATACAAACTTATTGACTTTTTCTCACTTATTCATGTAATATTCAGACGGTGTTGTTCCCACGGATTGTTCAAATTGATCCACAAGATTCCTAAATCGTGTGTTCAGAATCACTAATTATATCGAATGTTGTAGAAATTACCACTCACACAAGTTTTAAAAACTCTCCCTTGTTAATCTGCTAAGACAAATAAAAGAGTTGATCCAATATAGAAGTAATTGGTTTGTGGATAACATGGAGTGGTTTGGCTTGAGCATTACGTAACCAACTTTTTTTCAATTCATAGAAAAAAGGCAAGTATTTTATCAATTTATATACCTCCTAAGTCTGCGTCGAGAAAGTCGTTGTAAATAACAAATGAGATACATAAACTCTCTAATTCTAAGATCAGAGATTTAAAGAGCTGAATTTTGGTGATCATAATTTTCCAGTGACTCCACCGATATTCCGAAGTTTTAATGTCTTGACCCAAGAAGCCTTTATATAAATGTAATGGAGAGATAGGAAAATAATGAGGAATATCATGTTCGTTTGTTGCATTCTTCCGGATACTTTCGTCTAGTAGATCCTGAAATTTAACCAAAGATTGTGTAATGTTCTCATAGAGAATCAAGGGAAGCGCACACACTATCTGGGTGTAATAAATCTGAATAGTGTTTTAATCAGTTATAAGTTTTCACAAACACATAGATGATTCAAACACTGCGACCGTTGTTTTCAACCATTCAAAGCGGAACTTTTACTCTCGAAACACCACAAGTTTTGTTATACTGGTCATCCCCAGACACAAAAGCAGCACTTTTGGACTCGAAAAGTAGAAGGAGATTAAAAAACTTCCCTATATTGTTTACCCGAAAATTAAGAGATATTTTGAGTAGAACACAGGTATGGAGATTGAGAAACTGACGAAACACAATATTGCTGCCATTTCCTTCCTCCTAGTAGCTCACACTGACTTGATACCTACACACAAAGTTGAAGATGATACAAATAATGTTACTAACAAGCGATAAAAAAAACGACATCAACTTGTTATTCTAATAATGACTTTTGAACTTCTAAAGAAAATGATTTGTATGATTTTAGTTGGAGGTATTATTTTGGTCCCATTTAAAATTCTCATTAACTCGTGGACGATTTATTTTTCACTTCTGAAATCAATAACACCACACCATTGCCTTCAAGATTATAAACATAATATTAATGAATTTTTTAGTTAACTACTTTTGAAAATGAGAGTGAAACGAATTAAGCAACAATTTGCTCTTTTACAGATATTCTCAAAGGCTAATCCAAAGTTGAAGAAATCTTTTGTAAAGAATTCCGATCCTGTTTTTATTCAAGCACTGTTAAGCATTTCTATAAATGAAATGTAATTTAGCAATCAATTTCAAGTCGATTTATGCTCATCTTTATAAACGTAAAAATATGCTTCTATGTATGGCTCAATGTCTTCACAAAAAAGGAGTAATTACAAAAGTTTTATCAGCTTTCACTCAGAAAAGAAGGATTCCTACCACTACTCCCATGTATTGGCTTTATGAAACCATTTACAGCTAAAATACTCGACATATCACTGGTTTTGTCATAGGATCGACTTTGTTTTCCGGAAGAAATAAAAATGAGTATTACAAAATTAATGATAGATTTTGGTCACTGAAGAAGAATACTTATTCTTGGGCAATACAACTAAATATTTACCATTATAATCTCATATTAGACTACATCAACAATCTAATCTTAATGTTTCCTAAATACGTGAGGAAAAAAATAAACAATAAACAAGCGTGATAAATAATAAAGATAAACAAAAGGGAAATAATACTAAAATTTTAGCAATACTACGATTCCCAGAGCAATTTCGCTAAATTACATTACTACATAATATTTAGTTTTTTTTTGTAATTTTCAATAAGAAAATATGGAGAGATCATGGACAATGATAATTTTAACTTTATTCATTACGTTTTCAGTGATACACGAATTATAGTATCTAATTCTTTTGGATGGAGAGAATTCAAGAATATTTTGAAAAAAGCATGGTGTCTATAAAAAATGCTAAATACTGCTACATAGTGGTCCCTATAAGCCATAAGATTGTACAAATAGATTTAAAAGCATGAAACTTGTATTGAAACATGAGTGATATAACTGTGATATCCGATGACACTGACGTTTTCATTCTCTTGCTTCATTATTATCACGCTGGAAGCATGAA
>JAUZND010014763.1:0-27628 GCA_034780555.1 Coelogynopora nodosa | reverse complement strand
ACCGGTGGCCCTTTCAGATGGACTGGACACCCGCCCCTGTAAAATCCTAGATCCGCCCCTGATACTACACTATAATAATATATATAGGTACAGCATTTTAAATCAAAAAAATTATTAAGTGTTGATTGTGTATTATGTGTAATAATAATTTGATCTACACTTAGTGAGAAAGTATCTATATGATATTTAAATCATGAAATCTTACTCATGAAACGACGCTTCCGTAATGTGACATTTTAAAAAAGAATCCAAATATATTTAAAATGCTTATAGTTTGAAAATTATGTATTTGATCCAGATTTGTTATTAACATATATATAATAGGGCGCAACTGATTTTTCAAAAAGTGTGAAATTATGTCTGGTCCCTTATATGACTTCGATTATCCTTTTACAATTATTTATATATATTAACCATTAATGTGTAAATATCATTCTTTATTCTTTGGTTATTTATTAACTCAAAAAATATATCTTGTTATATAATTTATTTTGTGTGTATATATTTTTACATAATGCAATGAAATTATTGGGTGTAATTATTTGCTGCAAAGTACTTATTTCGTGGTGAAAATTTTACCAAAAAATAGTCGAGTTACACATGGCGTTAAAATCTGACAATTTTATAAGTATTGTGTAATAATTTACGGTTCAGAGATTTCTATATTGCTATGTAGTAATATGTAGGTCTGGTATATATTAATTTTATAATTGTATTGAAGTCTAATGATGTTGTAATATATGTTACGGCCGCGTGTAACCAAGGAATATAGCATATTTTGAAATATATTTTTAAAAAATCCATGTGCTTGTATGCAATCTAATTTTTTAAGTTTTCAGGTTAGGTAGGCATTCATCGGTAACAGAAAATAGTTAAACAAATAATTACATGTCTTATTGAATTATGTTATTTTGTGCCTTTTAATCTGAACGTGAATTAGTTTATTTTTTATAGTGAAGGCTTATTACGTATTAAAGAAACATGTCAAAAATATATATATTTCTTCTAAATTATAAACAAATTGTTTAATTTACTAAGACTTTTAATAAAGTACCTAACCAGTTTATATATAGTATTGAATTTATCGTTTGACAGAATCGACATGTTACAATAATATGTTATATTAAATTTAAAAGAAGTTGTTTATACTTTGTTTCAAATAATAATAAATTTATTTTTAAATATTTACGTTTTAACGACCGATTAGCTCAAGATGCCTCGTATTCATTACTATCAACACAAAGGACATTCATTTTTCCGCATTATGAGACCACACATACAAAAATATTTTCCTTATCATACACCAGAAATATCAGGAGTTGGCCCAATAAAAGCAACACTATCTGGGAAAGTTCCGAAACCGCCATTTTCATTGGCTTTAGGACAAGTAATGCCTTTTGAGAAAGTAGAACCAGATTTAGAAAATATAGTTCAAGTCAAATTACATAAGCTTTGCTTGAATAAATTTCTCTTAAAGGTGGGTTATTGTTCAGCTATTTATTTGGCTGTCATGTTTATATGTATGTGACAGTTTACATTTTAATTTTATCATTAATTATTATTATAAAAAAAGTAGATTGTTCTATACTATAGAACTATATAGAATTATATACTATAGACACCCCCAACAGTCAAATGTAAACTTTTCATAAATACATTAGCATCTAAATGAGTTTGAAAATAATATGACAGTTTATGTCTACAGCTAGGTATTATTTCAAAATCAGTGACAGTGTCTAACTATGGCTATGCCTATTAGTATTGGAAATATAACAGACTATTTTTCAATAAAAATAGTTAAATAAGCAAGCATGTCACAATAAATAAATTCATTTTTATAAAAAATATTAATAGCATATGAACACATTATTTATAAGTATAACTATTACTAACTAATAATTATATTTTTAAGGAATAAGTATACTATTAATATTATTAAATGTATTATTATATAATTATAATATTTTTATAATTTTATTTATTTAATTTTATAATAATATATAATAAATATAATGTAATACTATTAGTCATATATCAAAAAATACAAATTTATTAATATTGTGAATTTTTAAAAATTTATTTAACTTTTTTATTGAAAAATGTATTGGAAAATGCTTACCAGAATAGTAGTAGTACTTACAGCCCCGGGCCACTTCTAATGCCCCTATGTAATAAATAATATTTGTCCTAATACATCTCCATACTATATATAAGTAAAAATATTGCATAATGAATCTAATGTTCTTAACAAATTTATAAATTAGGCACAGTTCACACAAATCTTGAAAATCATTGAATTTTGAGCTTGTCTGAAAAGCCTTAGGAACATCATTTGTGATATCTTATATTAAATCATTTTCTATACATATTTAAATTATCTTATATTTCAATGTAAATAATAATTAGTCTCTTGTTACAACCTTAAAATAGTATTTTTTTGTGCAAACATGAATTATGACATTGAAAATGGTAATTTGAAAGCTTTGAACATTTTTGGGCTAATGGTAAGAACCATGAATAGGGTTTGTTTGGCAGATATAGAAATTATACACTGATGATTTGGAGCTAAACAATGGGACATAATGCCTTAGAAAAAGCTTCAAAATACAAAGCATTATCAAACATTTACTTGTAGAATTATATAAATACTGAAATGCAATAAAAAAGCCTATAAATACTTATAATGGTGACATGGAAATGAAAAACCCTTAGTATAAGGATATAAAAATGACATAGTAGTCCTGTAATCCTTAAGTACATGCATCAAATACAAATATTGTTTATAGACTTTCTTACATCTTTACAATGTGGGCACATCCATTGTTATACATTGTCAGTGATGGTGAAGCCTGCACTATTTAATGCTGAGTGCTATTTTGAAATATCCTTGCACTATTTTTTTTTACTAATTTTTACAAAAAATTCTGTTTTTTATTGAATTTGGTCCAGGGCTGGTAAGACTGGAAACAATTGTTATTTGTTATTAGTAGTTGGCTGCTTGATTGGCAGTTGGATCCCTCCAAAAACTTCATAAACTTTAACTATCCAAATTTCAGACATTCATGTTTTTATTTATTTCACTCACATTAACCCTCCACTTACGAAGGGTTGAGGCCTATAACATACTATATAAAGATGTTTAAATAAATTTGTTTATTTTTCGTTGTGTATCATGTCATTTCTTACATTCATAATTAATGTAATTCATAAAATTCTCTTCCGAATTTTTGCACTTTGTTTTTTACCCTACAATATTTTCCCAATTAATATTAAATATTATTAATTCTCCAGACCTCTTCATGTCCATCGATTGTGCATTTTATATGCTGAATGCTTCTATTTTTCAAATTGGAAGCAGCCTCACTGCATTGTAGAAATGCATGTTCTGGGGCATTGCACAAAAATACAAGTTAACAGAAATACTCTTGTAAACAATACCTTTTGGTGCTAAATATTTCAATTCTCTACCATTTTTTACAATATACCAACATTGTGTGACATAACAATCAACCAATCAGGCATAATCAAACTAGGATATACTGTAGAAATCCATACATAGTGATAACAATTTCTCTTGTATCATTCTGCTGAGTGCTGATTGGAAGGTTTCTTGAAATGACTTTCATGAACCATTTCCACACAGTCTCATTAACATCATAATTTCACCATTGGCTTTCTATCTCTGGGTGTCCCCTTTTCCCATTTTTCTAATAAAGTTCTGCCTTTAATTATTGACTAAATTTGAGTTTTTCCCATACTTAGTGATGATGCAATTGGTATAGTAGTTTCACATTTTTCATGATGTTTGATCACTAAACCAATTAAATGTTTCTGGAGAGGTCAGAAAAGAGAGGTAATCTGTGAAAAATGTCTCATTTTTGCAGTTGTTAGTCTTGTTAACAGGGGAGTTGCATAACAGAGATATATTTCACATTGCTGTATTGTAGAACTATGTATATATGTGTATTAATATGAGGTTGCATAAATGGGGAAGGCATATAAGAGGAAGTCACATAACGCCTTGACTATTGTATGCTAAAAATGGGATTTCGAAATTGATACTCATTAAACAAAATATCTAGATTAAGAATACTAAATATACTCAATTAATTAAAATTATTTCAATAGTGGTGCTATGTAAGTTTGTAATTATAAAAATAACATTACATTAGGTTTCAACACTCAGTTTTTGTCATTTCCCAAAGGTAGGAATTCAATCAGTTGCCAAAACTAAATGGATGTGCATAGGTGCTGTAGGAATCACATGATAGATTACATCATTCCCGAATATATCTACGTATTTAATATTATGATTATAATTGATAGTTACATTAAATAGTTATTTATGTTTTGTAATCAATAGTTATATTAAATAGTTATCTATGTTAATATGTTTTCAACTTTAAATGTTTACTTGGAAACTATGTTTACTAAATCATAAAATACAACACCTGTTTACTAACTAACGAATTCTCATAGGTACTATAAGTTATTTTACCAAAACATGTATCAGCTATGTAGTTTTGTGTACCAAATCGATATTCTGCAATATATTGATTCTGTATTGGAAATATTGCTTACTTACTAATTTGTATCTTTTCAGTTAGTTGTTTGCAAAGTTGTAACAGAGGAATGGTTAACCCTTCATGCACCAGGTGTTCAAATCATGAACTAAGGGGGTGGGGAGAGGTTAGGTCACCCCTTCAAGATATTTCAAGAAATATATAGCTCACCTTGTGCTTAACTGTGAGCATGTGAGACTTAATGACTTGTATCCCACTTTCTGCAATATTAATCTCGCATTGACATACTAGGCATTTAGCTGCTGCTGGATTACCATTACTCTGTTTTAACCATTTTTAGCATCTAATTCAGCGATCCAATTGACATTAAAAACAGATTTTCTATTCTTAGAAGACATGACTGAACTAAAACAGAATGAACAATTTATACTAAATGTAATGATAATGAGATCGCAATAGGTGATTGTGTGTTAAGATGATCTTAAATTCAAACATAATTTAAATGAAGAACAAAATAAAACATAATTGAAAACAATAAAATTGACCACAAAAAAATGTTTGATACAGTTTTATGTCTTACCCAGGACGATAAAAAATAACAATTATAATTTATCAATTATAAAAAAATGAAATAATAAAATAATTATATTACACATTAAAAAAATCGCAGAGAACATCAAAAAAGTCACAGAGAAAGCAAAAAAAATATCGCAGCAATGGGGAACACTGATTGTTCTCACTGATGGCGGCTTTAAATTTTTATCAAATTGAAAATCAAATATCAATTTTTATGGTTAATCATGTCGCTTTGGTGTACCGCCAATCAGTCTGAGCCAAAAACTTTATTTATTTCGCTGGGTCGCTTGATCAGCTGCATTAGCCTACCCATTTTACATATTATTATAAGAAATGTCTTACTCCTATGTGTAAATTGTCCACGACATATATTATTTCCATGGTAACTGATATATTTCCTTCCCTTTTCAGTTCTACTATCAAACGGCCACTTTCTGGGCCGACCACAAAGGTCACGCTACAAATCCTGGGGACATCGTCCTACTAAAACACTGCAATCCACCCATCGCCTTCAATACTGTGTTCCAGGTAGAGAAGGTCGTATTTCCAGTCGGTGGCATTATTGATCCAGTTACTGGCCTTCCCTGCCACGGCACCACATACTCGGAGGCAACGCTCGCTGATTGGATGGAAAAGGTGAACATCTCTTCTAAATCTGTATCAACCGATGAAGAAGCAGAGTTAGCATGACCATGATTTCATGTCCTCTTCCTCTCATGTTTAGTGCAATTTTCCTCTCACTATTCTGTAATTATGTACAACAGAAAATAAATGCGTATAACAGATGATTGTTTTCTTTTTTGACAGGTAGTTAGGAAACCATTAAAAGTTGGATAAGATTAATGGGGGCCGGGATCCTCTCCTATAAATTGATGAAATATAAATATTAAACGAATATGCTACCTATTTGAGCTTGTAAGTTTAAAAATTATTGTGTGGTTCATAATTTTTTAAAAACGAAGTATTTTATTATAAATGCAGAGCAATCCTTTCGTAATGGACTTTTTAAAAATTAAACAATTTCGAGAATAAAGAGTAAGACAATATTATGTACTATATTAATAATGGAATTGAATATAAAAATATTAATAAGAATATAATATCTGGTTATTATGGTAAATTTTATGCTGATTGTTTAACTGTTTTTGCACTTCAACATCATATATAAATATATTTTTTATTAACTCCTCTGAAATAAAATGTCATTTTTTGTCTTGTAAAATAAAAAAAAAATTTACTGGCACGAATTGGCTGTATGTGAAACATTTTACCTGATTACATTTTGTTTATAACAACCACCAGTGATAAATAGTCTGCAGAGCATAATCACTTGATTAGTTGGTTATTATTTCTGCGATTGCATCCTCTTAACCCTTCGTACGTGGACATAGCTACTATTTAGGAATTGCTCCGTGAATGAGGGTTTTTCACCCACCACACTGGAAAACCAAACTTCCTATAACCATCCGATTAAGCTTAAATTTCGTATACATATACCTCCTAAAGACGTGTCGAGCGATTTTTCAAAAAAATAATCGATAGGTATAATTTTTATGACCTGATTACGTCATAAACTCTAGTTAGGAAAACTATTAAAAAATAACCATATATGCTATAACTTTTGTTGGGTGCAACCAATTGACTTGATTCTTTTTGCATCTGATTTGCAAGTATGAAAACAAAGGGGGTTATAAAAGAGATCAATAATAACACAAATTGTTGTGGTATTTAAAAATATTCGAAATTATATATTTTAGTTAGATAAAAGTGTTCTAGCCATTTGACAAAAAATTGCCACCCCCCTCCATGTGCGAAGGGTTAACATCATAATTATATACTGCAGGTGTACTTTCAGGTAAAACACATTCACATCCCAAATTACTGATCTACTTGACTGCGTATATATAAAGTGTAATACAAAAAAAGAACCGATTTTCAATTATAAAAGTCATAAGTAGTGAAGTTGAGTCCATTTGAGATATAGGGACGTGTATCCTGATCACCTATTAAGTACAGAAATTATTTAGCACATATTGAAAATCATCTGGCGACTTACTAATTTTCGTAAGATTACTTATTAAATAATAATTTTGTAGTATTAGAATAAACCTGTCTCGGTTAGGCACAGTCGAGTAAATATAATAACGGAACGCGATTCCTGATAGCAAATATAATAAAAATACTGATAAGGAACCACTTTCAACATAAGTAAAAAAAATCATTAAAAATATGTATACCATGAGCTATTTTTTAGTTTGTAAGACTGACAGTAGTTGTGGAAAAATAATAACACAAAATACAGGTTCTAAAAATCATTAATACCAACAAACCTCTAATGAAACTGAACGCAAACAATTTTTATATTTGTTTAACACATTTTGTTATCTGATATATGTTATATCCATAGAGATTATTATCGATAAATTGTAATAATATTTCCATAAATTATATACCGAAATAATATATAGTGTAGTGTTCATGGGATCATGGTGTTCATGGGATCATGAAGGGAACACACCACTCACACCGGATCATGAAGGGAACACACCACCCACACTGGATCATGAAGGGAACACACCACCCACACCGGATCATGAAGGGAACACACCACTCACACCGGATCATGAAGTGAACACACCACCCACAGTATTTTATATAAATTACATATAAACACTTTTCTATCATTACATTTATAACAGGTACTATTTATTAAATGTAAACAAAACAGTTTGAAATCTTTGGGGTTAATAAAACTAGTTTATCCTTGAACAATGATTCAGAAAAAGTATCTAAACGGTTAAAATATATCCGATAAAAAATTATTGCGATTTTCAGCTTGTTTAAAATTGTCATGTTGCAATCTTTGTTGTATTGTATATTAGGTATACGTTTAATATAAAAACGGGGTTAATTTGATATTTGGATTTCATAGTTAATCATTTAGTTTATGATGTAATCAAAGCAAGTGATTGTCAATATTACATATTTATCGTGAATATTATAATGACAAACTTAAAAAACGTCATAAAGCACTGGAATACATTATAGTTATTAAAGATTGGTTGTCAAGACGGCTCTCATAGTTTAATTTCGCGTCGACATTTATCTAATTCATATAGTTATTCTATATATTGTTCACAAACCATTATAATAGAAGAATCTCTTTCAATATAAAAATAATAAACATTCTTATAGTCTAAACCGGATCTCGCTATTAGCAGCAGACGATATGGTAATATTCTAATAGACTTAAATTATGTTTTAAATACAGGATTAATGTTTTTAAATTTAACTAAACCGGATATTTGTTGCGAGTCCGGTTTAGTCTGTGCAGGGTAGACTAATAATACTAAATATTTACTATTACATTTAGCTTAATTATTTATAGCGTTCGTATGTAAGACAAATAATTTTTTAAACAGATAAACGTCAGCTGTATTATCCAAAGATCTTATGACTTTGATTCTCCAATACTAAACATATATTATCGAATTCTTTTGACACAGTCAACTTTATATCCTTCAAATTGTTACATCAAGAAACAGATGGCTAAATAACAAATTATTATTTTCAGGATTAAATCCAGCCACCTAAAAAACGCACAACTATATAAAAGACTGTACCCAATATCTAATACATTTTGCAAAAAAGAAGACAAACAACATTTTACATTACAATGTATTTCTGATAAACTTCTCAAGAATGACACAACACAAGAAGTAGCTTCCGTCTCAATAAATAAGTATTACTTATGTGTATGATTAAAAATTAACAAAACAAGCAATTCATATAAATTAAAAAGACATAACGCAGACTCCACCGCGCATCAGGGGTAAATTTACATCAGTGTGGGAAAAGAGAGCACACAGAGTACAGTTTTCTCTCAGAAGTGTAACACAGCTAGCGGATATTTTAAATAAATAGAGAATAGAAAGCGGGAAATGCGTTATCGATCAGATCAGAATATCGATAAGTACAGCTCACAGACCGACTATAATAATATGTACATAGCGAAGATGATTGAAAACTCGAGTGACCAAACCCGCCTTATTAATTCGTTCCTAGTGTCAAGGGTCCCGTAAAACAGACCTGTCGTGATACCGGGATAACCGTAACTAAAACACAGAACAGCAAAGTAGAATGGACACATTTTACCAAATTAGCAGAACATTTTTACAGGAAAAACTATTCTATAATTTATTACCAAACTCACTGAAGCGCCTCAAAAGAGTAAATGTGTCAAAATAATTACAACCAGGATTAAAGATCTACACTCCAATTAATAAACACGAAATATAAGCCAAAACAACTGCACAAATATTACAGTAAAAGTTAAACGTTTGCTAATTCAAACCAAGGTACAAACACAAAATGCTTTTAAACAAAATGTAAACAATTTTGTACATAGTACATATAGACATATGACATTTTGTACACAATCTATATAATAGGTGGTTTTTCCAAATACAGGTACGCTAGTCAATAACTGATTATGAATATAGCTGTGTCATATACATCCGCGAACACATGTGGCTGGTCATGTCGTGGGCGTTGTCACGTGGTCGTCACTTGGTCTCTAGAATCAGGGTTTCTTGTGGCACCAACTTCATATCAATAAGGGTTTTAGTTGAGTCATCCAAACTTGTCAACTAAAATAGAAAAGAGACATTCCATAAATAGATCAATACTCAGAATTTACAGGCATACACCTACAATTTGAACAATATCATTTTAATTAAACTATAATTTGTTTAAATAATAAAATGTCGATTTCACCCAACGGTTAATAGATTTAAATTAGATAGGCGGGCATTAATGACTAATTCGAATCTAAAATCAATGAATTTAGACAACTAATAATAATACTAAGAATGGAATAATACATTTGAATTTCCGGGCAGTAATTTGTAGACACTGACATTGTAAATAAATTATTTCTAATTATATAAATTAATTTTAACAGAAAGATTTAAGAGTCCGCTACACTGAGACCCTCAAATATTCCAGCATGGATAAAAAAAAAGTAAATTTTATAAAACATATTAAACTAGTCGTACGTTAATTATATGATATAGAGATATCCTTAAATATAACAGAATATGGGTTTTTCTTAAAACCCAAATAAACAACAACAAAAAATAAACAAATAATATGACTACTCATTAGTAGTATCTCAACTATCAGTATATTTCTAAATAACAAAACAAAAAAAGTTGCAAACGCAGTCAAGGAGGTACTCTTGACAAGAGCTAACAACCACCCCCAGCGCACTCACATCCCTCCTCGGGTAAGTAGTGAGCAGTTTGTAGTCCTCTCGCATAAAGCCCAACGACTCCATATAGTCGATCACCGCCACGATCGTGTTGTCCCCGCAGAACCGCCTCAACTGGGTGGTCCCCGAGGGCAACTTGAACCGGATCTGCGCCGTCACCGCACTGCTCCCCTCCGCCGGCTCCGTGGGCACTCGGGATCCCGCCAGCTCGATACGCTCGGTCCGCTCGAGGTGACGCTGCTGCTCGGCTGCAGTGGCCAGAGCGTCCTGCCGGCGTTGGTCCGCCTCCTGTGGGATGTAGAGTTGCAATCAAATACTTAATCAATAATCAAGTTGTTCTAGATTAAGATGTCAGCTTCCTGGGGTGTATGAGGGGAGGGCCAATCAAATGAACCTACCAAAATTTAGCCTAATCAACTAAATGATAACTATTGATTTATCGAAAAATTGTGATTTATTTGTATTCTGAGCGTACGCTGGGTTACCTGTTTTTTAGCTACAAATAATGCGCTAATCATATTATTCCATTAATTAGTTCGGGAAAATAATGCAAAAATCAATTAAGTATATGTTATAATATCATAACAATGATCAGGGAAACACACCCTCTTAGAAAATGTATTGTCAAATTTATCAAAAACAATTTGTTTGTCCAATATCAACGTATGCATGTTGTGCTTGTCTGCGTGCAATATCAAACACGTCTGACTTTTATAAATGTGTATAATTTAATGTTGAATAATGCTTGTATAATGTTGCATACCTGCTTATTATGAAGTTATACTCTCAATTATATTTTTAGTATTACACCTCCAAGATATTTTGATTATTATAATATGCTGTTGATTTTACTACAATAAAAGGCAAGAACAATAATATCAAAATTATTTGAAATGATCCCCTAAAACTCCCCTGTAAAATTTTTGCCGAAAAAAGGTACCCCCCCCCCCCCTCCCTTCAACACTTTAAATGGACGTTACTCTCGTAATTTATCAGATATTGACATGCGGTTTATTTTTAAATAAAAGACTTCTTACCATAGATTATCTATATGGCATTATCCCAAAATTGTTAAAAAAAACACCTAAGGGGGTGTATCTACGATCGTGAGCAATACTTTAATGATGTAAATTAGCTACCAGAGAACTTTAAAAAATATTTAGCAGAAAGATGCAAGAATGTAACTAAATAATCGATACATTACAAACTAGCACATCATTGTCGGTAAACAAACAACTAAAATATTAAAATTACCGCTAAAAACGACACCACCATAATGCACTAAACTGAGAGAGAATAATGTGCAACTGTACAGTACAGCAATGAAGGTCACACCCACCTGAACCTCCTTGTCGCGCTGCTTCTCCTGGTCCCGCTTCAAGGACTCCTGATAGGCCTGGTCCTGCTCTCGACGCACCAGTTGCCGCGCCTCACGCTCCCCTGCCGCCGCTATCTCCGGCGACTGACGCTCGAGGTAGAGGCCACGTGCGGACCACAGAGCCGACATCAGGTCCGCCTTGGTCGAGTTCCCCTTGAGCAGGCAGGACATCTCCACCTGGTTGTCAACGTCGGTGATCATCAGCAGCAGGGGGAACAGATCCGTCTGTACAGGACAAGTGGTACATTGGGTGGGACCGTGTTTATTGTTTGGTAGGCCGTTAAATGATTACTTATTTGAGTTGTAATGATTTCCTTGTTAATCCAGTCGATGATAGTTTCACACTAATTGTCTCAAATTATTATCATTTATCACAAACTCACCCTACAATAACAACATTATTGTGTATTTTGCCATCAGGTTACCTAATCTAAATGACATGTTGTTCTCTTTGTAGAATACTGTTCCCTTATCCATTTGACATATCCTCTTATTTAGTATATTTAATATCTTGCCATTCATAATATACAGCTATCTTTGATAATACATATTGCTATGCATATTATGTGCAATGGAAAGAATCATGAAACAGAATAACTTTAAACAATACATAATTTGCATGTGTCCAACAGATACAAAAGAATGACCAACAAGGACACTAAGGAGAACGCCCATAATATCGCTTCCTCAGATATCGGACTGGATATTTCGAGATAAGATTTATTAAAGTACTATCCATCAACTTTTTGTGTATTTTAGTAAAAATTAAATAGATTTTTAAAATGCATACGGCATTGATTATTTACAGCAATCATCAACGTAACATATGAAATTGTGAATTATGACCTCATGGGACTATGAGTACGATATAACAATATATTGTGTGGTGTGCACGTTATAAAAATACTTATAGCTAGACTAATAGAAACGGTATATTCAAAACTCCATGGCTAGACTAATAGAAACGGTATATTCATAACTCCATGGCTAGACTAATAGAAACGGTATATTCATAACTCCATGGCTAGACTAATACAGAAACGGTATATTCATAACTCCGTGGCTAGACTAATACAGAAACGGTATATTCATAACTCCATGGCTAGACTAATACAGAAACGGTATATTCATAACTCCGTGGATAGACTAAATAAGTCAGTCATGTTGCTCTTGTTCTAAAATAAATAACAAGATCTACACATTTACCGATATTAAAATAATAACAACATATTAAGGTGTAATATAAAGATATCGAAATTTCAGTGAATAAACAAAAAAATATATATTTTTGTAAAATGTGATATACAGAGAAATAATATATAAGGTAACAACAAATGCATTTATAATTATATGTGTTTAGATGAGTGATTTCATCTTGAGTAAAATGTTATCTCAACAATAGAGGTAACATAGGTGTAAGTTTAAAAAGTTTAGTCCGGTGTAACAAAAATGATTGCTTCAAATTATTATACTTATATATTTATATATTTTTTGAAAGGTGAATCTTAATCAATGGATTATTAATCAAAAGGTGACGAAATCAAACAATACACGGTCAAGAGAAATTCAAACAACAAATGTAATACTTTTTACAGAAGCAGAATATGTATCTACTGAGAATACAGTCTAGAGAAAAAGTAACACCATACAGTAACATCTAATGTAAAAAGGGACAGATATCATGAGTAGTTTCGACTTCGATACTAGAATTTAATCAAGTAATTGAAGCATTTTTTAAAAAGAATTATCGAAGATCACTCTGTAATTTTCCACATTATCTTAGCTGAATTTCAATATTTTTTCATATTTGAACTGATCTTATCTAGTAGCATCATTGGTTAATTCACAGACGTTATACATTTTTTGCTACGTTGACAAAGAATGAGACTCCAGGAATGACACACAATCAATCGCCATGAGTCTTCAGCATTTTTCATTTTAAAAACATTTTCCAAGCAATGAGTATACCACGCAAAAAGATTAAGCCAGTCGAGAATACTGCTATTTCTGAGGAAAGCAAGATACAAGATACAACTAGTCCAGAGACATTTGCCCTTGTACTAAGCAATACGTGACGCACTGAGAATCTTCCAAAGAAGGTCAATGTTCGCTTGAGGTCATATTCAGGAACGTAGAAACTCCTCCCACCTTGGCTCCATTGAAACGTGTCAAAACAGCTTTCAGTAATCGACACAAATTAGGATAACACTTGAGACCTTTCCAAGTGTAGACAACAGTAGCAACATTTTGGATCATCACAACACAACCGATATTTGTTGAAGTTACTACTAAATAAATATATATCAATAAAGCAATGTTGTGATATTTACTATGCTGCTGTGAAAATTTCGATACCCAAGACCAATCGAATTAAGTCCAAATTTCTGGAAAATTCCCTGCATATATTTCTATTCATGTGAAATATTATGCTACACGGGTAATATATATCCTGTTATTTATATGACATATCCTACTATGTATGTCAGATATATGTGGCTATTTATGTGATATATTCTGCTATGTACGTGACACATGTTGCTATTTATGACATATAATGCTATTCATGAGACAAATGCCGATAAGTATTTGACATATATAGCCTGCTATTTATGTGACATATGCTGCTATTTGCGTGACATATGTTGCTATTTCTCTTGACATGGGTATATTGTCAACTATATATATCTGCCCTTAATTTAGCAATTCTTAGAAGTCTGTTCAATTCTCTATATTTGCATAGCCACCAACCAATCTTTACAACCACCCTGCTACCATGACAACTACAGTAGTGCACAAGAGAAAACAACTCCTCACCGGTGTAGTCTTGATCTGTGAAGCGACAAGACTGTTGAGGTGTCGATTGATCCAGTTGACCAACCTGTTCCTGTTCCCCGGGAAGGTCATATCCCAGGGCCAGATGAGGTAGTCGTTGCCGATCATAAAGTTGGCAAAGTCGGTGGAACAGAGCACCTGACTGCAGAAGATGTTTACTTGGACGCTGCGATCGTGGTGCAGGTACACGAAGAGCGGGTTACGCTGCAATGATGATACAATAATTAATCAATATTTAGGGTCAAAGGTAATGTGCACAATACTTGATGGAACAAAAAATGCACAACACCCCAGTTAGTATGTTTACCATTTTTATTCATTTTACTTTACCGCTCTGATAGTGATTTTAATCTACTAAGTTTTAAACTTAATTTATGGACATATAAAATACATTTATGAAATACATTTAAAATATACTCAAATATTTCATTTTCACTTATATAACTTTTATAGTGGATACCTCACGTAGATCCAAGCTCATTAAAGACGTCATGGAGATCCCTATATATCCAAGAAATGACAAATTAAATTATATATATTGGTTACTCTCTGTGTATTTTATAGACATTAAATATATAATCGGCATTCAGTTAATGTTCAATATGGAACACATATGACGTTTGATCGCCCACATTATTTTTATCTATTTTGCTTTCTGACTTATTTTACAAACAGAACTTTTGATCAGAAGGCACACTGTAAAATAAGAAATGTATTGAAAATTAACTGCCTTCAGTAATAATGAAATGTGAACAACAAAAACAATAACGTTTACAAACTTGACGCTGCAGTTTTCTATTAAAATATGGACCGACTAGAACTAATACAAAATCGATCGCTCACCATGGTAGCTGGAACATTGAGCACCTTTTCGATGGCTTCATCCAGAGAGCCAACGAAGAAAGGAACGTGAATAGAGTCTGGTTTACTGTACCGGTTACTGAACACGGACACGAAGTTGGCGGTGGCCGCTGTCACATCTTCGATTGATTCTGGAACTAATAAAAGTAGGTCAACCATGATCGCTAGTGGTCAAATGACACTAATAGAAGTAGGTCAACCATGATCGCCTGCAGTGGTCAAATGACACTAATAAAAGTAGGTCAACCATGATCGCTAGTGGTCAAATGACACTAATAAAAGTAGGTCAACCATGATCGCGAGCGGTCAAATGACACTAATAAAAGTAGGTCAACCATGATCGTTGCAGTGGTCAAATGACACTAATAAAAGTAGGTCAACCATGATCGCTAGTGGTGAAATGACATTAATAAAAGTAGGTCAACCATGATCGCTGCAGTGGTCAAATGGCAGCAATAAAAGAAGGCCAACCCTGATTGCTGCAGTGGTCAAATGACACTAATAAAAGTAGGTTAACCATGATCGCTGCAGTGGTCAAATGACATCAATAAAAGAAGGCCAACCATGATCGCAGTGAAATTGACAAGTAGTGTTGTAAATGTCAAAAATAGACGATTGAAGTAATTTTATGCTGATTGGCTAGTGATAAGGGATTCAGTAACATAATATTAGTTTAATTACAATAATTAGAACCTGTTAAAACTGTTATGTATATCAAGGGAATAATTAATACGAATTAAATCAAACACATTTTACTTAGAATATGCCTACTTTCTGATTGACGAACAGTACCAGAAATTCATAGAAAAAAAGGAATATTTATTTAAACACTGATTTCCTAAATTATAAATAATATATTGATTTTTTGTTCTGTGATAAAATCATTCTCGTATTGATAACCATTTGTATTTAGCAAAATGCTTTATTTATATTAATATAAATAAATTGATCTGCTTCTCTCCTAACTAATTTATGTAAACTTTTAAAATGTACTAGGTGGGTCGTGTTACAAAATATTACATCACATACCGTATGTAAGGCATGGATTAATTTTCCGTTTCAGCTTGTACAAGCCGCAACTAATTAAATATACAGCGCGGCTAAATGCATCTGATAAATATTATGTATTTACCGTATGCTATTGTATTAGTCTAATATATAATGCATACACATATATCTTAATTCTTTGCTTTTTTCTGTATTCAGGGCAAAAATGTGTTTCGTCTGTCGGTAAAGGTGATTCGAAAACGCCCGGAATGAATAAGACCTTTACATATATTATTTAACAGCTCTGATAAAAGTGTAACTTACTGAGACTACGGGGCATAATAGGTTCCACTGTGTCTTCAAATTCATCGACATCAAGAATAGCATCGTAAGAGTCGTCGTCCTCTTCAGATAATCCCATCTGAAAGATAATTCAACAAAGATTGCCCTTTACTATTTAAGTACAAAGTAAACGAACTTTACACGGTCTGATAAAAATTAATATTTACAACAATAGCCTCAGTTCGTACGTTGTCATTATACATTATTTTATAATTAATTAGTCGCCATTGGTTTAAAACTAATCAATAGATAATTATCTCAATGCTACAGCGCAAATCAGTTTGTTAAAGCCAGGAGTACGTACCGGGGCTTGAACTTGGTACCTTCAGGTTTGAAGGCAGGAGCTCTACCGCTAGGCTACCGCTCTCCGGTATTATATACAGAAAAATTGTTATATCATATGTCTTTTATATATATTATATATTTATAGTGTAATGACAACATTTATACATTACAATTATCAAATTATATTGTTTAATCGAAGTTAAATTGAAGTCACAATCGTAATAATGTTATGTAAGGAATGTAGATGTCTGGCTCTCAATTTATAGTCAACGAACGGTGTACTAACTAAAAAGTAGAAAATCATGGTAAAAACATTCATAAAAGCATACTATGTATACCTCTCATCCTCTACTCACCCTCCCCATGTACGCTTCTATCTAACCCCACTTATCTGCGTACGTACTTTATGGATGGTCCCCTACAGTAAACGATATAACATAATATAAAGATTATTATAATATCATACTATTAGTACTATATATATAATCCAAGCACACATGCTAAGTTTAAAAATATATATATACAGAAAACATATATATAAAAAAGCTTATTTTATCGTTTTTACAATTCAAACAGTGTTATATATTTAAATCGCAGTGATTATAATATAGCCACGGTTATACCAGGTTAATGAAATTATTGTAACAAATTGTCGCCAGATATATTTTATTTACAGAAATAGAAGAAATCTAGTTTTCATAATATACAGTAGCTGGAGTGGGAGTTGGGGTGCGACCAATTTAGAAAATGCCATGGAAAAACGCCATTCCCAAAAAGTAAAAGCTCCCATGCGTTTTAAAGTTTATCCAGTAAGTCATTTGCCCTGGAAAGTTTTTATGATAATATCAAATAAATAGTTATAATCAATACTTCCAAGAAACAAACAAAAATTGATTATTGAATACAAAAGTTCATTAAAAGAAACTAAATATGAGTCAGAGAATATAAGACTATTTTCTCATACGACAATCTACCGCCTTACTCACCAAATTAGTTGACAAAATCTGTGACGAGGACGAAGACGGTCCAGCAGCAGACAGCATCGCCTTGGCAGCGGCGGCGGTAGAGGGGTCCGAGTCGCGCACCTCAAAGTAGGTCGTCCTGACCGGACTCAGGCCCGCCACCTCGTCCAGTCGGTCGGTGGTCATCTCCGTGAGGGAGGTTGTGGGCCACTGGAGCCAGACCTGCCGGTTGCTAGGGATACCGGTGAGTCCGGCCACGTCCCTGCGGAACTCCTCGATCGTGCGAGTGCCGGGCTCACGGATGGGGAAGACCCGGTTAGTGCGCAGGTCCTTCACGTGGAACTCGAACATTGTCGCCGGGACGGAGGAGGGGGATGGGCTAGTCGTGTCGGGACACAAAGCAAGTGAAGGCACAATAAATAGTTGGCGTAGATCGATACATTAACTGGCTCTTGGTGTGTCGAGTGTATATTTATGCTGCAAAACAGACCTTCTCCCCTTTTTTATACAATTTAATTAATCAGGCAATGTTATGATGTTTCCATGATTCTTTTTGGGATCTGCGAATTATTTGTTTTTAAAATAATAAGTAGAAAACTGACACTTTAGAAGATTACAGAAACTATAGAACCATCCTATAAAGTCAACCCAATCATAGAATAGTTTCATTACCTGACCTAAATTTAATAATAATACGAGGCAGCCGGGATTCGGAGAACATTCAATAGAATAAACGTATTATATTTTCCGATACATGGAAATTATTCTACGATCGATAATAATGTTTAAAAATTACAGATTTGCATCCATATTTCTTCAAGTGTATGGGAAAAAATAGATTTAAACTATTTCGATTTAATAAATCAATCATTGTTTTACAGAATTTTTTTAAATTTATATATTTAGTTATATAAATATAGGTATACATGTACTCAATAAGCTAAATTATTCTATTTATTGACAATACTGGCTAGATTATAAAAAACAGAAAATAGCCTATTCATTCTTACTAACTAAAAGTAGTACAATATAACGTAACTGGGTTTATTCAAAGACGTAGCATAACATTTTGTTTGTTTCAATGTCTAAATTTCCATAAATTGCTAACTTAAACCATAAAAACGACTTCAAGGAGCTAAATAAAGTCACGAATCATAAGTACATAAATTATAGACATTCTATCAGCCATTGACACTGATAACATAATAAGAAGCAAGTTGCCAAATTGCAAGTTGTTGATCATTGAATGAAATATAATTAATAAATATAAACAACTTGTTGTCTATGAAATATTGATGATTCATAACAATACATTATCATTGTGATAACACTGGAGCGGTTACATCGTGTCTTCTATATCATATTATGATAACTTACGACGGTCTGGTGGAGATAGAATCGGCAGCAGTCATTGAATCTTGATCCTCCTGACCTCGCAATGTCATGGTCAACCGGTTTTCACGCGGAAGGTGCATATCACGCAGCGTCGTCTGCAACGATAAACAGTAGACCATGAACAAATAAATGCAGACAGAGAAGAGAGAAACAACAACTCACAACATCGGAAGAGGGGCCCTTGAAACCGTTGAGAAGGATGTCCGATCTAGGGACTTCCAACTGCGCCGCCAGACAGTCCTTGATCACCCCAACCGAGGTAGTATCTTGCAAGACGACCGGATAAACCAGTCCCTTGTACTCGACATCGAAGCAGACTGTCCTGGCTCTGGGGGCGGCCTGTGGACCTCCGAGATCTAGGGCGACACCACTGGCCCCGTTGCCCATCAGGTGGTTCAGGGCAAGTGGAATAGAGGACGCCCAGTCGGGGTCAACTGTCGACAGGGGGTGTTGTCAAAAGGGAATGTTAGTGGGACAAGAGGTGTTGGCAAGAAGGTTTTTGAGATACAGTTTGACAAAATCAGTACACACCAGGCTAGTACAACTGTTTGGGCAGGAATATGTGTAGCACAAAGAGTTGTCACATGTTAGTCTATATTGACAATTTCGACAGCACACACAATTGGTTGTAATTTGTAAGTATGTTTAAAATATTGACGAGAAGTTCCTATTAAAAGATGCTTAATTAAGAAATGTAAAGATAAAAAATAAAGCCGAAACTATTATCCGGTGTGTGATAATATGATATTTATTCTGTAAAATAAAACTGCCCTCAAAAAGCTATATCATCACAAATATATTATATACACAACAATTCGAATAATTATATTATGTGAATTGTGTTATAAGTATCAGGGTGAACACACTAAATCAAAAATAAAATTCGAGTATATTTTTTAAAAATTTGAGTATATAGTCATTGTCTTTAAAAAATAATGTCTAACACAAATGAAATATATATTTAACACTAATAAAAAATATATATCAAAAACACAGAAACTGAAAATTCAGTGCTACGTACAATAGAAATTGTAAGAATAACATTATAGGATCTAATAGAGCAGGCTATCCAAATAAAAAACAACTCCTTCACAGTGATGAACTACATTCACGGGTTATTGTTTAAATTATGATAGAAAAGTGTACGATATTGTATTAGTCACACATCAAATATATATTTCAAAAACACAGAAACTCAAAATTGCTATCTATTGTTATGGTTCTAGGTCTATTGATATGTTTACAGTTATGGACATCGAAATACACTCTCATAATTAATAATATTATAATACTAATTAACTGAAATTCGAGCACCCGTGGTCACCCTGAAGTATATTTAAACATAGCAAATCATTGTGGTGCTGTATTTATTTAAAAAACATACTAAAACACAACTCATTTGTGTACTGCGTGTAAAAAATAATTAATGAATAGTTATATTTTAATAATACACTACATTATTCGACTTTATTCAATTCACCATAAATGAATTATCTTATACAAAAATGTAAAACAATAAAACTGTGGACAAAAAATAAATTAATTAGACAAATTTTTAGTTATCAAAAAACTTTCAACTAATGTCAAATGACAAAATACAGTTAAAAAAATAAACATCTAACCTCCCATTGGTGTTGAAAGTGTATCCATTCTAAATTCGTCCTGAATTTGCGGAGGATCAGGCTGTTGGACACCAACTTCTTCCACTGGAAATTCTTCTGGGGCCTGATTCTGTGCATCAAACACACTCGCCATTGCATTATTAAGATCCCAGTCATGCTGTTCTAGTATGACAATGCAGTGCTCAACGTCATCAATTCCTGTACAGGCCTGAAAAAAACATATCGTTTTAATGTGGCAATCGAAGAGCAATTTAGTCTGTCATCACTGGGAATTATGACAAAAAAATACAGTCTATTCAGTGGTCTACCCCCAAAGACATCCAGGTTGAAAGGGTTAATTAATTTTTTTTTAAATATTAATAATTATTAAAAACAATTAGTGCAGGAACTACTATAAATGTATATAACATTTATTTTTCTCTAACCCTAGTGCAAATAACTACAAAACTAAATCAATTATTTATTATTAGGCAATCGTTCATTATGTTCACATAAAAAAGTTTAAAATGCGTTTTCAAACTTGTCCTTGAAACTAAAAAATGCAACTAACTCATGGAATAAATTCATTGTGTATATCTACTTATTATATTATTTATTTAGTCAAGATAAACAAAATATACTATTGGATAAAGGCATTAATAAAATAATATATTACTATATAATTTTATACATAATAATTCTTCGGGGGCCTGATTCTGTTCATCAAACACACTCTCCATTGCATTATTAAGATCCCAGTCATGCTGTTCTATTTTATGTTATATTATGGTGTATTTCTCATTATGGTACTTCATGCTTGTTTGTTTAAAAATATACAATTATTATTACATAAATTAAAAAAACAATTTAATTGTACATTTATTAGGAATCTACTATGTAATAAATATATTTTAAAATAATGTATAATACTAAAAAATATTTGTATCCATTACTTTTAAAGTCTTATTATGTTAATACTACTTATTTAAATGTTTACTAAGAAAATAAGGATAAAGATAATAAAAAAATGTTATGCCAAATAAATAAAAGTTTATATCATAAACCTTTTAACAGTGTCACTTACACATGAGTTTTGTATCCAATCCAAATGGCTAATTAAAATTCTAGATATAAAACAGTGTTAATTAGTAAATCTGTCAGATCTATTACAAGGTGACTGCTTATCACTTAAAATATCAATACACATTTCTTATAATAAATTAATGCCTATTGCAATTTTTTAATTATTATTTTTTTATTGTTATTTATTATGATATAAAAACAACTTTCACATACTATAAGTATAATAAAACAGTTTTGTGTAGTTAGATATATTTGCCACATTTGTTTTGTATAAATAATATATGATCATCAGAATAATCATTTATATGTTAGTTATATAATATATGTCAGAAAATAACACTTGTACAACAAAACACACTATATATTGTTTGAAATGGGGCAGTCAAAATGTAAGATTATCCCTTTATTATATGTTGTGCTAGTGCCTCAACTGTGTCCACATGGCTACTAGTTAGTTCTTATGAAATAGAATGTATTCAGGTGAGTGCTAAAATGTTTCCTAAAAAATAAAACACATTTTTTGCACGATTATTGTTTTTTACCTAATGATACTTTTTTAGTTAATGTGGATGTAACATGTGATAAATATTTATAAAATTTATTTTGTATATATATTGTTTGTTGTTTCATAAGAGTTTTCAGTTAAAGCCTCTGAATTATTCTTGGTGTCAACAGTTTGGCTCAAAGAGTCATTTATTAAGAATTTGTTATATATTTTTTTTTTCATTTGTTTGGTATTACTGAAGATAAACTCCAAACTACCTGGAATATTAAAGATATCATTTTTACCATCATCTATGCATAAAATCAACCATAGATATCTTTTTAAACCAGAGAAATTGTTAGTTATAAACCTATTTCTATTAAAAATTACCATTTTAAAAACACAATCATGAACATGATACCTTTAATATTCCAGGTGATTTAGAGTTTATCTTCAGTAATAAAAAAAGTTCCAGCTAGTTCAGGTTTTCTGGCTAGTTTGGGAAATACAAATAACCTGTTCATGTTGACATTTTTAATGTACTTTTAATTTGTTTCTATAATAAGTTAAAATTATATTTTTGTTAAACGTTTATTATATTACTATTAGGAGATTATATAAAAGTATAAATTTGTTTCTAAGGATATTTAAGGAATGATACTTTCAGAAAAATATATTTATTGTAAGACAATGTCCCAATGGCAATGTATAATGTGTAAAGTTTTAATTTTATACTTAAATGCCCATATATTAATGTTAATTTGTACTGTGTCATATAAAAAATTAAATAAAATGTGCTTTATTTAAAATATATTGTGTATATATCAGACAGGTATTAACTTTAGTGCATTATATAAAGCTGCCATAATAAATCACCATTTTTTATTATTGTTAATGGTTTACTGTTGTTAAAAGGAGGTAATTTAAAAATTATATTAATATTTCAAAATAATAGTTTCACATAAACATTTATTTGATGATGGTAATAATTTTATTAATTATAAATATTGGTGATGTTATAACTTATATATTGTGGTGACATTTTGTCATGATGTTTTATTATGGACATGGTTATGTTATAAATGTTTAATGTAATCTTAATTCATCCATTAAATTGATATTTTATAGTTTTAATTTACAAGTTTAACTAAGTATTTAACTTTTTTTAAATGTAAAATATGAAAAATGCACCACAAATGCACTACATTTCAACATTCTATTGTGTGTCAAGCATATATGCTTGACACACAATAGAATGTTGTAATGTAATGAATACAATTATTTGCATACCACTAAAACAGAATGCAGTATTCATTTATATAAAACATCGTAATATATATAATAAACATAACAAACACAAGCATTACGAATATAACATTAATAGTAGTAGCACCAATATTTTAACCATTAATGAGCAAGTCACTGGTAACCCATTGGCATTGGTCACTCTGACTCACAATGACAATATATTTACGAAAAGATTGTTTACCTTTTAGAAACAAATTAGATAATGATATATATATATATCCCAAAAATTATATTAAAAATGTTAATAATATTACCTGAAAGTTAGCAAAAATCTCGTCTCTATCGCCCATTACGCAAAATAAAAACTAAAACAGTCAATCAGGTGATTGAGATTAAAGAAATACGAAAATTGTGTAAAAATGTTGTATTTTACAGAAATAAACAACAAACATAAAGTTGTTGAATAATGTAACGCTATAATATGAATTTATTTATTACTGGGTTTATTCACCGCCTAATTGCCTTAAAAAAGCAGGTTTTTATGATCACCAAATAAAAAGCAAAGCCAAAAATAAATGTTTTCGTGGGTTTGCAATCTTGCCCATATTTTGTATTCTTAAAAATAATTGGAAGTTGACTTTAAAACATAGTATTTAAAATAATTATTGTTTGAAATAAATTAGCTAAAAAGTGTACCTTTTCTAAAAAAATTACAAAAATATTAAGCATCAAATAATGCATAGAAGCTTATAGTTATTATTTTTATGATCAATTTAATTAAAATACAAATATTGCAGGTTTAAAATGTGTGTAAATAAGTAAGATATTAAGCAACTTTTTTACTTGAGATTGTGGATACGGCTAAAGATCATATCAAGTTACCATTATTTTGAAAAGATTTGTGGGTTGAAAACGAGTTAGTTGCAAGATATTCATTATCATGGCATTATCAGGAGTCATAATTTACAGCATTCATAATTTATGTAATAATTAATCGATCATTAGATGAACAAAATGGAATTTCAAATTATAAATACCTCTACTAGATCACTAATATCTCTTTTGTTATATAATAGTTATATTAGATTTCTGATTTTTTAATATGTAATAATGTATATATAAAATTTGAATAATCTAAATATGGTAGAACAATACGTCCTTTGTGGCTATGTTTTTAACCCTTCGTAAGTATAGATATACTTTTTTAGGGTTTGCTACATAGAGGGAGGGGGGAAGGGGTATTTTAACCCCCTGGACAAACCAAAATTTTTATCATATGATTAAGCTGCAATTTGGTATACGGATACCTCATAAAGACTTGTCGAGCGATTTTGTCGATTGGTATCATTTTTATGACCTGATTATGTCATAAACTTCAGTTAGTAAAAATAGAGGAAAATAACCATATATATATGCTATAGATTGACAAATATAAGCTATCACATTTGTTAAATGCAACCAATAGACTTGATTCTTTTTGCATCTGATTCCAGATCATAAGATCTATATTAGTTGATATATTTTTATAATTATAATACTTATATAAATACGCTATTAAGTAATGCAGAATTTGAAATTGCTTGTTATTTTATTAAACAATTGTAATGTTTAAGTTTAATGGATATAATTTACGATAGGCCCTATACCTATTTTTTTATTAATGTTGCAAGTTTTAGCTTCTAATATCATCTGCAAGTATGAAAACCCAGAGCATAAAAACCCATAAAATAAATCAACAATAACACCATTTTTCTGCTATGCAAAAATATATGAAATTATATTTATTATATTTTTTAGTTAGATAAAGTATTTTAGCCACTGAGTAAAAAAATCAGGGTCATACAATATATAGGCCTAGTTCAATCAAAAACTTAATTTGTTTGAAAAAAAATTGCCATTAACCGCCTTCGTACGTAGGGTTAAATGACACTTTTTACGAGATTATTGTAAATAATAATATACAATGATAAATATTTTATTTAAAATACTATTCCATACAAGTTTTTATATTGATAAGCACAATACACTATTATTTTAATATTTCGTATATAATTTTTTTGGATTATTTTTGGTATTGTGAATCAATTATATCAAATCTTCAATTTTTCGTGCTGTACAGTATATCGTGCAAGCTTAAATTTGATGTTTTCAGCATATTATACTTCTACGGCTAGTAGCTATTATTTGATCTGGAACCAAATATATTGCTTAAGCTAAATATAGAACCCTATGAAGAAAGGATTCTATTACGTCCAAAGTGTTATGCGATGATAATGTCAAGGTAAATGTGAAGAAATGTGCTAAAGGAGTTCAGCGTGCTTATTTGCAAGAAAATGGTTTGTACGACAGTCAGAGGAATTCCAATCAATTGTAAATGGTCTTTTTCTTTCTTTGATGACAAGCTTGCGTGGGTTGGTTGCAACTAAAGCTTTTCCTATCGTTTCCTTTTGGACTGTGTTGGACAATAATTGTTTTTGCTCTTTAAAAGACATAGCTGTAGTAGTAAGATGTTTAATGTTGTTGTAATGTTCTTGTTATCATTCCACTCCTCATTGTCATGATTCCCTTTAATAAAATGTTTGAAATATAAAATTAAAATATAAATGTACTGCAATTACAATTTACATCTGCAATATTTATAAAATTTGAATAACATTTACCAGAAATTATTCAACATACTACTTTTATTATGTCAAAGGCGCACATGTTGCTAATAATATATTTATTACAATAAATAAATAGACAATGTTGTTACTAATGAAAACTATAAATAAAGATAACGCGTCCCAACTACCGTTAAATTTATCATGATTAAAATAAAGTCCCATTGCTAATAAAAACAATGTTTAAATAAGAATACAACTTTAAAAATGCTTGAAAATAAAGTCAAATGACCTTCAAATTTAATAAATACCCCGTTACCGTAGAAAACATAAGCATATTAAAACAGAAATATTCAATAAGGACCCTATACCAACTAAAATTATATTAAAATAAACATAACACTTGAAACGTGCGCCAATACAAGATCACATGACTTTTACATTTGAAAAATACCTCGTTACGATAGAAAATTTCTAGGTCATCGTTACTATAGGGAAGCCTTAGGAACTGTTACTAACTAAATGGAATGGTCTTATCTAATACTACTGCTGCTATTGGACTTACATGGTTGTCCATTAGCAAAACATTTTAAAACTACCCCCGTGTAATGTTTCGCATCCAACATGACAATGTAAGAAAAGTGTATTTACTAGGCGTAATAATAAATGTCAGGGGCCTCGCTGCCTATTCGACATGGAGCGACTATGTCGCTACAATATTTTGTTTAAATATTGATATGCCCCTTTGAAAATAAAAGTTACACTAGGTTAAAATGACTTAACTAAGATATCAAATATTATTTATTAGATAAATACATTGTTTTGACAAATGTAATATTACGATTTATAATACCTATATACATTAATTATAATATACCTAAGTAAGTATGTAATCATAATATATTTAAATACAATCTGTCATCATAATTTATTTATATATAAATTATGTAAGGTTTGTCACAATGCTTACATTGCCCACAACGTTATTACTAGTACACACGTTATGACCAAAGCTTCATCAAGACAGGTCTTTGTAATTGGAATGAAGGTCTTCGTGCACTGCAAATTCATTAACAAACCAAAACTCACAAAGAAGCTGTCTTTCTCAACAATATTCATGTTGCTGATATTGGTGCTACATGTAGCAATCAATATAATGATGAAAGAAAAGAACGACGTGAGATGTTACGAAAACT
>JAUZND010014752.1:0-27641 GCA_034780555.1 Coelogynopora nodosa | reverse complement strand
TATTTGACACCAAATGAGTCAATAATTGTTGCGAGAGGTGTAGTATAGACAGTAAACAATATAGGGCCTAAAAAAACAATATACTGTGAACGAGAGAGCAGACACACGTCTGCTCTCCGCTGTATTGTAATTCGTCATGAATTAATCATGAAAGTAATCGTCATGCTGTTAAGATTCGCTGTGGCACCGAGAATAGAAGTAGTTCCCACCGCGACGACTTTCTCTCAGCTCGAGATCTTATCACCGCTAACGTTACCCTCCTACAAATAATTCACTAGCTTCCTACTTTTCATTGTCCAAATTACCACTTGACTCGTCTAGATTGGATAATTCTCCCACACTCACAAGCTGCTACCATTTCTAAGGTTAATGCGTTTTCACCCAAGGTCCTTACCACCCACCAAAACCTCATCTATGCAAATATTTTCCCTTCGCTGGCATAAACACAAGAAAACAGCGCCTTTTTCTTTGTGAGCTAACTCCGTAATCCTGCAAGTTACCAGAGTTTTCTTGTTAAAAACATTCAAGAACTTGAGCCACAATGCAATGTTCCCCAATTCAGTTCGGAAATTTCCAAGGCTGCAGAGGTAAAAGTAGTCGCAAAAGTAAGCCTATAACTGTGTTCGCTGCCAACTCTGTCGTACACCGGAAATAGCTAATTGCTGGCCATTATCGTACTGTGCTCAACGCTCCTCTACCACAAGATAAACATCTGCCACCAGCTAGTTTCCAAGTTCGTGGTTTGGCGGGCTTTGACTGTGGATTTATTGCACGATCGTTAAGGCTCCTAAATCTGATACCGCCTCAGGCCCTTACAACATTTCTGCCAGAGTTCTCAAGATTCTTGGCTTGATCTCAGAAGTCACCCGTTTACTCAACGTAGTCTGTCCTCTTAGTGGTGACCCTAATGCACGAGTACCTGACATCTAGAGAACAGCCTCCTGCATCTCTATTCCGAAGAGATGATCCACATCCCTCGATAATTAGTGTGGCGTTTCTTTTATGTATACAATTGACAAGCTTATAAACAAAATCATTCTGAATCGCCTGCTCCCAGTCATCAATACTCTCCTGTCACCTAATCAAAGTGATTTTCGCCCTGGTCAATCTTCCACAGAACGGATTGTTGCTCTCCGCTTAATTATCGAATCTTGCCTTACGAGATCTTCTATCCGTAAAATATTAGGCTTCTATGGAGTTGCACATGTACTAATCTCTTCAATTAGGGACCTCTACCATGACACGTTCATCACGTCTTTGGGTATCCTTCAGGGTGCCACTTTGGCTCCCTTAATTATGTGGTTTTTGCTGGTGGATATCCCCGAGTTACTATCTCAGATGTTTCTATATGCAAATTGCTTTTTTTGACGATTTGTTTGAGGGTTTTAATAAGCACTACTTGCAATCCCGTCATCAGTGTGAAGACTAGGGTACCTAATGGGAGCCGATTAGAGCTTGTAATCCTGTCGCAGCCCACCGTGTTATTACACGTCTTTACCGCTAAGACAGACGCATTGGTCTAGAGATAAGCGCTAAGAAAACAGAAGTCTTCCATGTTGGAACAGATACTGCTCTTGCATTGAAATTACCGACTGGAAACATTTATTTTTCACCTGTAACGACTTCAAATATTCTGAGATAAATGTTATGAAGCATGATACTCTCTTTGCTGATCGGAGGACACAAACCTGGGGTCCGCACAGCCACTCCCCCACAACTTCACATTGTCAGCTATCGACAAAACCACATCTCGGCTCTCTTGTGCAGTTGTTGAATCTATATTGATATGTAGCATCGAGTCCATCTCAACGACAACTTCAAGAGTAACCCGTGTAGTTTCCGCGCACCGAAAACTTATTCGGTTTGCTCTCGACATTTAGTATCCACAACTTATATTTATACCTGACCTACACAGACTTTCCGGCATCAAAACCTCTTTCTTCCACTCTTCGTCAGTACCGCCTTATGATGCTAGGACACATTATGCGATGTAGTGATGCTGTTTTCAAAATTATTATTAATTATCTTCTGTTTACCAGATTGTAGTCCATTTGATGTTTAGTGTTTCCATTGGGTGAGGTCCATGTAAATGTTGTCTTGGAGTTGTTGATTATTAGATCATTCGATGAGCAAAAGTCAATTGGTTGTTGCCCGGGTTCGTTTCTTTGAAGCAATTTTGGAAAGAGTATTTTACGATTCCAACAAATATATGTATTTCTAAAAAATCCATTAATTTAATAAATATGAAATCTTGAAATTAATTATCAACATTTTGTTGTTAACTTTTTGAGTTAATTTGCATAATATCAAATGATTTTCATAAAACCAAATCAACTTTTACAGCAAACTTGTTTCATTATACGTTAAATTGTTTTTTTTCATTATGTAAAGTTGAATTGTTCAAACTTTATTTATATTTTCTGAATAATTATCATGTTAATTTTTTTATCTGATTTTGAGTCATATATGACATATTATCAATAAATTATGTTAAAGAATTTTTCAAGAAAATGAATATGATAATTTACATTTAATTACGTAAATATTTAATTTTGTAAATTGGAATTTCTTGAAAATCTAATACATAATTGGTATTGTAGTATTGTATTTCGGGAAATGAATTGAAACTTAATGGTTATAATTCTTCTTCTGATTTTTTCCTTACAGATATTATTTAACATGTTAGATTTCATATTAAATTTGACTTTATGTCTTAAATAATGCATTCTATATTAAACGATTTCTATACTACTATTGTTTACATTACATACGCACTATTTGGTCACATAGGCTATTCGTTTCATTACATTTGATATAATATTGAGTGTTCAGTGTTTAGATTCGTTTGTAATAATGTATTTATATAAATGTAATTATATACATTTATGCACATTTGCAATCTATAAAAGTTTTCCTAATTTCGGGCCGTTCATTTTGGTACAATAAGTTTAATTAATGGCTGTATAAAATATGCTCAGAGATTCTCAACATTCCACAGCGATCTAGAAGTAGTAAATATTAATTAAAAACGTTGTATTGTCTATGTATAATTATAACTTTTTGTCAAATAAAGGTTTTAGTGTGAGTGTCATTAGTTCTACAATGGGTCGTACTTGAATGCACTTGAAAACAATGAACTGAAAACTGATCAATAACTATAAATTGACGAAAATGGTTATTGAGTCAAACAGTTGTTGCATTTTGTTAAGAACTATTATCATAGTTTTTTGTAAAGGACAAATGGAATTCTTTTTCTGCTTTTGTTTTACATATTATACACTCTTGATGTACTTTATTTTATATAGGCCCACTATAAAAAATTATTGTCACACTTTGACATAATTTATTAAAGATATTAAGTCTCTATTTTCCTGGTATGATATGGCCTAAAATTATATGGCATTGTGGCTGCACAATGAAGACTTGTAAAGAGCTGTGTAGGCAATATTAATTAAAAAAATTGTTCTCTGCTATGTAGTAGCTAAATTATTTACATTATATATATTTTAATATATTGTTATTAATTTATTATTATTCATTAATATTGAAATAAATATTTGTTTTATTATCAGAACACACTATACTGCATATGACTTTGTGTCCAGAAAACATTATAACATAAATCAATATGTTATGTTTTTAATAGTTGTAATATTATGTGGCCGAAAGCAAGCTTTCTAATTTTTAACATTTATATTTAAAAATTATATATTTTAATGAAATATATATGTATTAAATTTTCTCTCGAAAATCATATATTATTATCATATATTAATTATAGTATATACTTTTTCCAGTGCATATAGTTGAACATTTAGAAAATAAATTATTCAACTTAGAAAAATGGTTAAACTTAATTTTATTTCATATTATTCTACTTAAAACTATAAGTAGTAAAGTGTGTTTAATATGTATTTAATGTATCGTAGCGTATAAATGTTCTTTTTGCCATCTAAATCTAATATTCATGCATTACTAAAAGTATAACCAGCGTTTTTGAATATCGTGAAAAAATATATTTCAAAAACATTGCAATTTTGGCCATAGTAGTTTAACTATACTAAGTAAATTATAGATTAAATATTGTTAATTGTCCATTTCATGTTAATATGTTGCATTATGGAATCTTTTACGGATGGTTTATTATTTCTTTATATTATATTAGTTGACTACATTTGTGGAATCTTAATTATTATCAGTGAATTTAATTTAGTTTTATTACTATATTCAACTCGCTTCAGTTATTGAAATAGTTTAATTCAATTTCATCCTAGATTGCGTTTCTGGGTTACCTGAAAGGGAACGAACAGTGCCATGAATTGCTACAATTTATGACTGAAGTTGGCCTGGTCGATAAAGTGGTCAAATACGTCACTAAGGAAGATGAACTCAATGCTCTTCGGGTAACACTGTTTACATTGAATATAAATATATATATTTTTAAAGAAATATTTCGTACAAAGTTAAAAACTTTAATGGAGCAATTTTATTGAAAATTTATGATTCTGAGGAATACATAGGTGATGACGTAATCAGAGGCAATATATAACAATGAATAAATATATTAATATATGTAATAAGTCTAACTATTCATCTTTTAACTTTAAATTGCAGGTTTATTTTATTTTATGTGATAATTTGGGAATATGATCTAAAAATAGGTGATGATGTCATCATGGGGCAAGGTATGGCCCTGAAATTTGTATTTTCTGATAGGTTTTACATAACTTCCTATATGTTGATAAAACATTTATATACTCTAAAGTTTAGTGCTTTGATTATGAATTATAGACAGTTTATGCTCGGAATGGTGGCCATTTTGAATTATGACATCATACATAAAAATGGCTCGATTGAAGATTTCAACATATTTTTATAACGTAGTTTTTATAAGATGCTTCAACACAATGTGGGAGTGTCATGGACATACGTTCAGCATTGGGCTGGCACTGCTAGGTTTGACGCACTTTATTTGGTCAGCATACGGTCCATTGTTGGCCTAATTTTAGATAATATAAGTTAATGTTGATCTCCTAGTGTTCGATTGGTAAGATGGCTCACACAAGTATCTGGGTACACTGTGACCTTCTAGTTCAATGACTATTACTGGTTAAATCCAATTTTTCCACTTTATACGACATGTGTGTTGATCAAATAGATTGTCTATAAATATGGCACTTCTGTTTATCGGGCAATTAGTTCTTCTGAAAATAGCGTCATCGTTTCAGGTAAACTAAGACTAAGTGGGATACCATAGTGTGTGAGTAATGTTACCACAGCTGTATATATACGCATTAACAATCTATGTAAGGAGGAACTACTATAGTTGTAAGAATACGGTATTTCTCAAAAAATATAAAAATTCAGTAGACAATAAAACGAGTGGACATGTGTTAAATAAATGCCATTTTGGTCACTTACATAAACTTACAAATTGGTTCTCTCCTATTTGTGTAACATTCTGCCATACTGATATATTTTCAAACAATACGCAGGTTTTTTATTTTCTATCAAAAATGTCCATTTTTGGTTTCTTTCAATGGATGTCATTTGACTATTTTATTTTTCAGGCCGGTTGCGTTCGCAAGATAGCTGACTATGTGAAAAGTAATCCTCAGGGATCCCAGGAGGAATTGGTAAATTTCATTCAAAAGGAGGTTCAATCATTTGCTGAAGCTGTGAAAAAACTCTAGCCCAAAGTCGTGTCACCCCTCCCCCTAAATTTAGAATGAGTCATCACCGCATCTAATATCAGACTGACTTAATTTAAACATGTTGCGTTAATTATTCATGTATTAAACACATTAATCTTTTCCGTCAAGATAGCCACGAATCGCCGAATCGTGATGATAATCATAAATTTTAAAATCAGCCTTATTATAATAACTGATTAGCTTACATAACAGGTGGAAAATTGATCAATTTGGTGGTCCCCTAGATTTTGAAGGTAGCTTTTTTGTCAAGTTTAGCTATTATTCTTTTTACTATACTAAATTAAACACGCCGGATTGTGGGTAATCAATACTTTCACCTCTCCTGTATATATAAACTACATTTGGTATTAGTTGCAACGATGGCTTATTTGATCTCCATTTGATCTCGAAAAACACCAACTTATGATTACTGTTTTATGTACCTACCTTAGATGTTGTTATTATATGGCTATTTCCCAGACATATTGATCTCGTTGTTTATTATTCCAGAAGTCGTTCGTCAACTTTTTATTTATTTTTCTATCTTTCAGTGAGTTTATGAATAAATCCCGCGCTTTTGTTTAACCATTTCCTCTTTTTTAGGGTCAGTTTCGCTTGTCATGTTTTCCTCTGTCAATTAATGATTTGAATTAAACGTTTTTGATTCTATATTTAACTGTCTATTTTGAATGATACATATATGTAGATAAATTGCAATAATATATCTTCACATATTTTGGAATGAAACGAATTGCAATATTGTTAACACAAATCAGTTAACATACTTCGTAACAATAATGTTAGAGAAGGTTTAGATTTGACTCAATCTGGAGTATCCACTGAAAGTTGGAAAGAAGGATGTTTATAAATCCAGCAGTCAATTGATTTCATAATAGAAATAATGATTAGGAAATGGGTAGATAATGATCATTTTCGCAGAAGAAAGACAAAAGGATAATTCTTAAAAGGCTAATCGATAAATCGATAAAAGGCTTTTCGATAAAGAGACCAACATTGAAGCAACACATGTAATAGCATTACAGTGCATCATATTGCCTATGTTTGCCTATATGCTTTAAACATGATATGATCTCATCAATTTACCCGGCTAACTGTGATAGTGTAATTAATTGGGTGAGTTTAGCCTAAGTTGACAGAATCATATTATCTTAACATTATACAAATTCGATTATATGTTGTTTAATTGTGTTTAGTGCACTACTATGCATTGTGAGTATAGATTGACTTATTTTAATGTTGTCTTTCATCCGAATCGGTTATTGTTATCTATTATTCAGTGTTACCAATAATACCGTAATCACTGTAAACCAATAATCTATATATTACCACTGACGTTTGTGTATTACATAAATAATTATGAGAAATATTTACGTTTACTTCAAATAATTTGGTTATTATTCAACTAGTGATATTACATTTCTGCTTATTTTTAATACTCGTTTTAACCATATATATATAGTATATATATTGTTTAAATTGTAATTATGGAGTATAGTTATAAATATCTATGGGTTTAACTAACAGCCTTAAATGGTCTAATAATTTGTGGTCTATATTTTGTATTAAAATGAGATATATATATATATATATATATATTTAAATATAAGCTAATTAAGACAAGCATGCAAATGATTCTCTTATGCAAAACAAATATCAGAGCACAGATCTAGTGTCTTTCTTACCAAATCAGTACATAGCGCGTTCATTGTCTACTTGGTCCGTATGGATTGCAGTATATCAACTGGTTAAGGCATTTTGTTGTTTTTGGTGTATTTAAATAAGAGGTATATCTGTTTGTTAATTATTATGTTATATATAAACATTATATATGCTTTCATACATGTTACATTACTTATTCTCGTTATGTTATTTCCTTATTTCTTCATTAAAATGGTGAAGTAGTATTTTTTTTTCTGTGACATTTCGTACAAAATCATATTTCAGTCAGTGAACAATTCATTTTGCTTGAAAATGTCGTTTCTTATTTTTGTTTACACTATGATACAATGCATCTTACCTGATTTTAATAAAGCATTTTATGTTAAACTATGTTTTCATTGCTACTTTAGTTAGTATATATAATTACACACATAATGCTATACTTACAGCTTTAGAAATTTTATAATTTTTGAAGCAAATATCGAGTGATATTATTTTTTGAACATGGAATTAGACATTTGTTGAAATCGTGCAGGAAGTCATTGAAATCGAGTTAAATAAAGTGGGAGGAAGGGGTGATAAATTATAAGCCAGAAATCTAACTTTCCATACTAATAACAACCATTTCATAACTACGTTGTGTTATAGAAATATGTGATTTATTACAAGTTTATATTAATAAGATTTATAGTTGTAAGTGTTCCAGACAAATTGGTTTTATTAATCATATTTCATAAGGAAAGCATATTTGCAGGTCACTATTTACCACATTTGCCTGTAGCACAGCCACTTCCAGCTTGATTCCCACTATTGCTGCTGGTGTGACTTTTGCTGCTACTGCTGCTTTGGTGGCTACTGCTGCTTTGGTGGCTACTGCTGCTTTGATGGCTACTGCTGCTTTGATGACTGTTATTGGTCATGCCCTGTTGTGTTCCACCACAGTTGGGACCAGAGCATCCTTGCATTCCACCACAGTTAGGACCAGAGCATCCTTGCTGTTGCGTTCCACCACAGTTGGGACCAGAGCATCCTTGCATTCCACCACAGTTGGGACCAGAGCATCCTTGCTGTTGCGTTCCACCACAGTTAGGACCAGAGCATCCTTGCTGTTGCGTTCCACCACAGTTTGGACCAGAGCATCCTTGCTGTTGCGTTCCACCACAGTTGGGACCAGAGCATCCTTGCATTCCATCACAGTTTGGACCAGAGCATCCTTGCTGTTGCGTTCCACCACAGTTAAGACCAGAGCATCTTTGACGGGTGACACAATTTGTTCCCTTGCAGCTGATGCTCCATGAATAATTGATGCCTCCTGATTGTATACCGCCACAATTGTTATTTACACAACCACTACTGCTTTGGTGTCCTCCTCCACTGATTCTGCCAGCCTCAAGTTTGCTTATTATGTGTAGTAGAACAAGACACCTGAAATTTAAAAAATGCATGACGCAGTTACATGACAATAGTTGTTTCTATTTATATAGCAACATCTAAATTTTATGCTCTAGTTAATAGGGAACAAATTTTCATAATTAAAATAGATAAATGTGTCACACGAACACTAAGTAACTAAAGACAGTACAGTAGTTTTATAGTAGCAGCTAACAATTAATAAATGCGATACGAGTTCAGACTCATTCACGACACAAGTTGGTACTGTAATCAGTAGCCTATGTAATAATCTGCATTTCCTAACTTCACCACCTTTGTATAGATAATATTCAGAAGGCCATATTTAAAATGGGTTAGAAATCTCCCCTATTACTACTGCAGTCAGTGGCACGCTTTGAACACATATGTTCCATATAGGTACTTTAAATTCGGGAATGATTACACACCGAGCTCAACAAAATTGTAGTAACGAACTGGCGGAAAAACTGAATTAATAAATTGTATTGAATTATCGTTTATGGGTGAGCCATGATTGTGCAAATCAAAAATACATGGATAATCAGGATGTGGGACGTGAACTATTACTACACTAGTCTTTTTATGAAAATATAAACTTTATAGGCCTACCTATAAAAATATGATAAAACAATTATTTCATAGGTTCAAAGAGAAAACTTACCGATGTAATTACTGATAGAACGAGATTTACAGATATTTCATGTACACATTCAACTAGCTTATGAATAAATGATGTAGAACAATCATATTGCCAGCATATTTCGACGACGAGTGATAATGTTTTGGTGGCAATATTATAATACTGTGAATTCCTCAGTGAAATTCTTATAAACACACTATTTTTTATACCATTTTAAAGCTATAATGTGCAAAAATACAGATCTTTCTATTATGGATGGACCTTTTGTTTACATTTATCTACTATAGGTTATTTTATATAATATATTATTACTGTATATATTCATATAATTCCTTTTTTGCACTAAATTTCGCTACTTTCAAATGCATGATAGATTGACAAAAAAATCAATATATGATCAATAAATAATTGATCAAAATATCGATTCAAGGTGAATCAGCTATAATAGCATATTTTTAAAAAGGTCACGTGATCTGTCCTGCGCCGCACTATAAGGTAATAATATCGATTTTTTGTAATCATGTGCGATGCTGATTAATCGTTAACTCTAAAATTTAACAATATAGTTACGAACAAATTATTATGAACAACATTTAACATGAATCTGATACAACTGTTGAAGGTAGGGAGAAATATTTTAAATTTTTAGAATATTATACTCGTCGGTATACAGATACAAGCAACATAAAATGACATATAATTGTTTTTCTAGCTTTTTGTCACTGCCTACATTTAGTGAGATTTATAGAACAATACATATTTTGCATAAATAATATTACTTCCATGGGCGTAATTTTTTTATAATAAATTTTCAAATTTTTCATTCAAGCTGATCCTTTATAAAAACTCTATTTTTTCACTGTGCAAATTTAACCAATCATTTAGGCCTATTTCAATACTATATAAACCAATTTTGTGAACAAAACGAAAAAGCAGAAATAATCAATTATTATTGAATATTATTGTTGACTTTTCGGGGGGTCTAAACCGAAGAACTGTAGCGGAAGGTTAATGCACATAGAAATAATGTCACAGAAATATAATCGTATAAATTTAAACTCTTACTCTACTATCCACAAATGCATATTTTCTTGTCTTCCGATCAGTGATGAGAATCAGCAACAGATTAAACAATCTGCAATTATAAATAAATAATTTATAAATTCACGGTATACACATATATTGTTACTGATTCTAATGAGCGCTGTATTTCGACTATAAATATATAAAATGTTGATATTATGTTCAATTAATAAAAGGTCAATTAATTGTTTAAATCAAAAATTAGTCAATAAAATGTACTTAAAATAAAGTAAATTTATTTAAAACCACGCTTATAATATAATAATATTTTCATTGTATCAGTGGCCTACCTTACATGTATTACACAGGTTATATTATGTTTCACATGTGGTGGTTGACAGCATTACTTAATAGTATATAAGTTTGCATACGTTTCATATTTAGAAACAAATACAGTAAATGTAATCTGTTCAGTTTGTTTAAGTCAGTCATATGAATCAGTCATAATAGTCATATGAATCAGTGATAACTTTCTTATGGATCAGTAATATGAATCAAGAACAATTAGGTACCTAAGGCTTTATAAAAAATAAAATTATGAAAATTCGAATAAAAATGTAGGTGTCCATAATAAACTGCTCCCTACTGTAAATCAGTCATGTGAATCAGTTATATAACAGGCATGTGAATCAGTAATCATATTCATATGAATCAGTCATAACAGTCATGTGAAACGGTCATATGAATGAGTCATAACAGTCATGTGAAACACTCGTATGAATCAGTCATAATAGTCATATGGATCCTTCATAACAGTCATATAAACCAGTCATAACAGTAATATAAATCAGTCTTAACCGTCATATAAATAAGTCATAACCTTCATATGAATAAGTTATACCGTTATATAAATAAGTCATAACCTTCATATGAATCAGTCATACAGTCATATGAATAAGTTATACAGTCATATGAATAAGTTATACGGTCAGTCATATGAATCAGTCATATAGAGTAGTCATGACTGTCATATAAATAAGTCATAACCGTAATATGAATTAGTCATGACAGTAATATAAATCAGTCGTAACTTTCATATGAATCAGTAATAACGGTTATATATATTAGTCCTAACGTTCATATATGAATCGGTCATATCTGTTATATAAAGTTCTTACCTTCATTGGTTTTAATGCAAAAGGCAAATTATTGAGATCATCAGATATTTTTTATTCTACTTCCTTCATTAGTCTTACAACCCTGTAGTAAAAGTGAATATTTTCCTCAATTTATTTCTCGCTGCTTTTGTTGTTTTTGTGGATTACATAAGCGTTTTCGTTCATTTCTAATAGAAGCAAAATACTTATTATTATTTCATAACCAAATGCGGCATCTTTGCTGAAGTTTAGCCAGTTGTTTGTGTTAGTTCATGTCTTACTTAAATTTTGAAATTAATACGTAGTCTTCAAATATGTCCATTAGTACGCTGATTATTGGTCTGTCGAAAGTATGTATGCACTTAACCAGCTCCTCCTATGATGCCCCAAATGTTCTCTCTTTCTCTCTCACTCTCTCCTCTTATTCTTATTGTTTTCTCCCCTTCTCTTTTTTCTTCCACATCCACTCTTTTTTCTCACCCACTGTTAATTATTATTAATAGTCAATTGTATTTGAGTATACATCCAGCGGAGATGACAAGAAATATGTTTACAAAAATATTCCTATCAAATACCTGTAGAGTTAGAATTGATTTCCATGGTTTTGTTGACACAAATAGACAATTATAGTTTTGTAATTGACACTTGGGAAACTTTAAAACTACGATCTGAAGTCCTGCCTGGTCATAATTCATTTTCTATACAAACTTCTTGCAGTTATCTTAATATTATAGTATAGTCGTTAGCTCGTTGTCGTAATGTCGTAAGCTTTCACAATTTAATGAATTTTCTAAATATACCGGTATGTTTCACAGTACAATACATGTTTGAATAAAAACAATACTTTTTTGATTAATTTTAAGATATTTTATTTATTATCTGAATAGCTTGCTCACCTTGAAATCAAAATGCGGTTTTGAAAAATTCGCGACGTAATAAATATTAACTTTCAACAATTGTTCAGCGCTTAGACATACAAAGTTCATTAAATATATGCTTTCAATAATTATAATCAAAGAAAGAACGACTCAATTAAATCTTTCTTATATGGTTCATTTTCGTCAATAATTAATGTGCCTTGTCATGTATAGTAGCCTACCTAGGTGTGCATACACAAACACTTGCAGTCAGTTACAAGTTGCTGTATGTTTTTAATTCATTTCAGTACACAAAACTAACTATCCAGAGACTGAGACAATATTAGCTGGAATAGTTGAACTAATCCGTTGAACTAAATTATTTAAATTTAACATGCCAGTTATAATATTATAAACAAATTGAAGCCTTACATAAATGAGTTTCATTTCAATGAAATTCTGACATAAATTGTTTTAAAATTCTGTGAATGAGCAAGTTAGTTTCAGGGGTAGATAGATAGTATAGTAGGGGAGTGGGGTAGATAGATAGGTAGATAGGCCCTATAGATAGGTATAAATACAGGGGCCGCGCCACGGATTTCTGATTGAGGGGGCTAAGTTTTACAAATGGCGCCATTCAACACAAAAAGTAAAATCGTCAACAAACAAAATTATATAAACTATTGCTTTACTAAACATATGTAAGTTAACAGGCTGCATAGAAAAAGTTTTCTAAATATCAGTACTATAAGTACTGTAACATTTTATCACAATGTCTATAATATACACACACTTGTAACTTGACATACAACAGTCAGATATGCAGAATACAGACAGATTGGCAATAATACGTCGCACAAACGTAACACAGGCTATAATTACGGCTATATACACACGTATATGTTCAGTATTTGACCAGCTGCTGTCTTGTATATTGTTTAGGACTGCGATTGATATATTGGGGTGTTCTCTTGTCGGTGCTAGTTGACTGGAGACTGCGATTGATATACATGAGACAGTGCGTAGGTATCTGAAATTTAAAAAGTGCGTTATCACAGGATGTCCACAGGGCGGCGGCCATGGTGTGGGTCCAAATTTGCTGACCCATTGGTCTTGGAAATTTTCTGTCATGAATTCTCTTGTTCTCATTGCCGTGTGAGCAGGAGCACTATCCTATTGTACATGAGATGCCATTAGAATAACTTTAGCTTCTAGTGCAGGGATGACGGACCAATGAGATGCTTAGCCGACATTGCTGCCCACACCTTAAGTTTTAGGGAGTGCTGTTTCACTTGTTCCCAGAAATAAATATTTTGTTTAGACCAAAACGAAAGCTGCAAACTACCACGATCTTCGGCATATACTGCACACTCATCCGTGAAAAAGAGTTTATCTCTTCAAATGTTGTTATCATATTTTGCCAATATTTGTTGGCAGCATATAAGACACGATTCTCGTGATCTGCCTCACTGAGAAATTGTCTTTTGTTGACTTCCAGCTTCTGCATCCCAGATCCTTTGTCATTACCCTGTGTAATGTCGCTTGTGGTAAATTTAGTTCATCAAATTTAGCTCCTCCTTACTGACATATGTGGGTTATCTTCCAGCGATTGAGTAACATTCTCATGTTCATCCCCTCGCTCATTTGGCTGTCCACTTCTTGGTAAATCATGGATTCTTCCAGTTTCAAATAACTTGTCATGCCAAATTTTTATCACTCTTGTATCTGGAGGATTAGCATCAAATCGTTCTCTTAATTTGCTTTTCAAACTTCTTATGGCAACAGTACTATTATCGTTATCGTGATACCAGGCGGCTGCTAAAATTTCATATTCAATGGTATACTCGCTGCTGTCTGGCATTTTTCAGTAGAAAGTAAATTAAAGCCAAATTGTAATTATTAAATTTAAAAATTCTAATCTATGCATATACACCCTAGATAGCTGTTTTCTCGATGTCCAATAAGAGTCGGATATCATAATTTGAAAATCATATTAATTATCAACGCCGTAGATGTTGTTAATATATTAATTTCATAAAATTGATTTTTCTCTATGTCGTAGGAACTTTGTGAACACCCTGTATACTAGAGACGAGTTTATTTTTTTCAACGTTTTAACGGTACGGATAGTTCAACTTAAGGTACGCATATCACCTTACTATTCAACTTAATTTCCCATGGCAAATAGTTAGAGTATTATAATATGATAATCATTTATAGCATGTTGTATGTCTGACAGTTCAATAAATTAAACGTATATTTTTATGCAACAAAAATTAGCCAAAAACGTACCTTGTAGGTATTAGACGATGGAATTCCCTTTGCACCTGTCACAAGAACACGGTTTTCTTAAGGATAAGGAGAAAGAAGTAACTTTATTAATAATAATATAATTCAAATGATAAAAATAAAAATAAAGATATTAACCATAACTATACAAATACAATATAAAGTAAACATTGTAATCACACGGAACATTTTAGCACGATATTTTTAACTTAGTGACAACACTGTTGCTAGATACCTGCATTTTTGACAATTTTCGCTATTTAAAAAAAATTCAATTACTACTTAACAAGACTATCAAGCCAGTATCGTTAACACTAAATTAAATGAATTTTTTTTTCAAATAAACAAAATTATGTACCAACATAACAAATTTGAAGAAATAGTTTAAGAGAATTAAAACTGTCGCGATACAATGTCAACTAAATTTTTGCATAATGCATAAAATCATTGAAAGATTGGTACCTTCCAACTCCGATATTTTGACGTTACTGAAGTCACAGGTGACATCGGGCAAGAGATACCGTGTTGGATCAGCAATCTCGTAGACCAACTGTTCACAGAGTGTCGCTCTTGATACGAGACCACCAGTGCCCTCGGGTTTTGTAATCACACAATCACCGTTGGCGCGACATTCGGCAACTGGGAAACCGATGTTCCACCTGAGTTTTTAAAATAAATTGCAGCATTTTACCTTTTCAATATAGAAAAACTATTTTTTAACGATAATCTTCTATTTAACAAAAAATCAATACAATTTTAAAGTGACCAAACTTGATTTCTTGCAAGGCCACTGCAGTCTGTACAGTCTCTAAATCAAATCAAAATTAATTTAATGCCTAAATATACGCAAAATAAATATTATTTTAAAACTTCGATTGCTGGTATTTGTTATATTAAAGTAATTGTTTCAATTAGATGACCTGAATCAAGTAATAAAAATTGACAAATATCAAAATACTCACGTTTTAACATAACATAATATACGAGTGGTGAAATATATATGAAAAAATAATAACGATCAATATGAAATTGTAATGTAACAAATATAACCAAAATCTGTGAATTAATTACTTTAATATAATTAATATAGCTGACAAAAATAAAAAGCAATATTGATAAAAAAAATATCAACATATTCGTGAGTCTATTCGAAGTATAATATTAATATTTTTCATTAATAGTATAAAGCGTTATTTTTTCGAAAAATTACTAACATTCGACTACGATATTTTAAGAAAGGCTAACATCAATAATTTTATTACTAAAAGAACTGCAAAAAACTATTGTCTATTTAGTTTAAAGTTCAGGTCAATAGTTTCTATCAGTGCGGATTAATTTTTAAAATATGCATGTTCAAGGTAATTTACTCCCACATCATCAATTCACGGTGGGGTTAATGAGACAGATAAAATTACCAGTGTGATACGGATTGATAGTCAGTGAAAATGCCACCAGTCACTTGAGCTCCACATTCAATCAGATGACCCGTCAAACTGAAACAGGTGAGAAAGAGGCCGGGTTCAATAAGGGACAGAGATCGTGCAGATATATCCCAATACGTATCCAGCCGCCAATTACAACATCAATTATTTTTAAATAAAGCACAAATCCTAATGTTTCTAAGAGAATTGTAACAGAAAAATAATGTTTACCAGCCACTTGCTAAGAGGTCGTAATCGGTTGGTTTCCACTTGAACTGAAAGATAGATTAGAGAAATTGTATACAAAATACGATAGAAAAACTTTTATTTATAAGTATATAAGTCATAAGTCATGCAGAATTAAATCAGGTTTTTTCCGAGTATGCTCAACAACATTCAATGATGAATCTTTATTCTCTAGAATGGTAAACAACATTTTAAAATGTAGAAGCGTTTCACATAAATATATTAAAAATAATAATGTTTCATATATGCATGATTTTATACATATATAATATCTAACACATAATATACTAAAACTCAACCAAGCAAGGAATGCTATGAAGAATACACCTCCAATCTGTACAAGAAAGAAGATTGTGCTAAATCTACCTTTGGGGACAACTAAGAATTCGAAATTGAGAGTTAGCTAAAAACAAAAGATTAGTAATCGATCAAATTCCTCCGAAATGATCAGAGAAACGCAAACTGGAAACAACTGCATCAAATTCTTAATTGCCATTAGCTATAAGATGTTATACTCTCTTGTCTGGCTCAAAATGCAAACAATCTGCACAAAAAGGAAACACCAAGGATTGAGCAAATAATAGATCTCACACCCCACACTAACAAGAATTTACTCAAAACTACCCAATACAGAATGACATGCACAAGTAGGTGGAGAAAGCATCTCGAAAGGTGTATCAACTATAACCAAGTATCCGTATGTGCTTCATAGACTATTCGAAAGCTTTTGATAGCATGGACTTCAATAATCTTTGGAATACAATGAGAATACTTAGAAACACTGAACATCTTGTAAGGCTAATCAAAGGACTCTATAACTCTCCCCAACGCTCTTGGAACTACAGCTAGAATTTATTCTCAAAAATGCACGCGGAAACAGAGACAGAAGAATTATAATCAGAGTGAGGACTTTGAACAATATAAGGTATAACTTACTGATGATATAACATGTCTATCCTAAATAGATTAAATGATACATATGATATAAATACAAAAGTTAAAAAAAGAAGCGAGAAATCAGGTATTCACCTCAATGTCAAAAAAAAGATGTCAAAAAAGATGAAGACCAAGACGTTATCATTGACATAAACATAATATTCAAATTTCTCAGATCCATAAACAATCAAGAAGAACAAAGCAAAGATGAAATCATGAGTAAATCATCAATAAAATTAAAGTAGTTAATACTTGTGTACTTTCAACGTTCTTATATGGAAGCAATGCATGGACACTTAAAGAGGAAAACATGCGAACTTTTTAGATATGGTGCTTGTGCAAAATGTTGAGTTCCGTGAATGGAGAGGACACATGTCATGATTAGATGGTCAGGCAGACAAAACCTGAAATGACACTGAAATAAACAATTATAATACCTCGGCTTGGGAGAAGAACATCGCAAAAGAGGAAGACTTAGAATCAGAAGGGTGGATGATCTGAAAAATACTACTGGCAGCTAACGCGAAAAGTACAGAACAGAGAAGAATAGAGGAAGAGATAATATCCTAAGTGGTCCGCCATTTTTCATTTTGAAAAGTCGTTCAAGTAATCCAAGTGAAATTCTATAAATACATTCCACAATATAAAACTAGGGAACTGATTTATTTTTAATCGTAAAATAGAAAACAACAAATGAATTAATATACCAGAGGTTAAACATCCTAGTAGCTAAAAAGATTCAAACCGCAACAAATTAACAAAAGTAACTGAATACAAAATAAACTAGAACAAAGTGATTAATCCAGATCCCTCACAGTCAGAAATATATACTATTTAGTATTATTATAATATAAACATTATATGCATATGAAAGTTATAATATGGCATCCTATTTTGAGTTTCACAAATCAGGATGGCATGAGGAAGGTAACCTTAGCTAGAGGACAAACGGCGTCGACAAAAGCCAAAAGGGGGCAAGGGGCTACAGATAAATGTTACCAGTTACCTAGTGGATGTAAGGACCCTTAGTGAGAAATGAGGACTCCTAGTAAAAGAATTAAAATGGAGGAAGGGGCATCGCATACACACCTCAGTTTGCACTATTGCATGCTTCTTAGGTGCCTCAAATTATTCCTCATGGAGGGCTCCTTTTTAAAATTTAACCCTCCCCCTTTAAAAAAAGCTGATGCAGTTTAGTATCACGCAGGACAAAATATAGTAAATAGAGGATTACACAGCGTAGATTGCATCATGTAGTAATCTAAGTTTGGAGATGGATTAATACACTTGTTGTTCTCTTCTTAAAATTTATTATATGCCTATCATTTACAAACTATTGAAAATTGTAGGCCTACAACTGGATATTTTAAAAGAGTCAATAAAAATGTTTGATTTGCTGATTTTTTGGAGTTTTTCTCTTAAATTTATAAAAATATAGATTTTATTGTGTTTCTGGTTACGTAGCAATACAATATATATGTCTGAATAACACACAGCACACGTGATAATTCCATTCAAAAGCGTTTATACATTGAGATTACCGTGTGCATAAGTGGACCAAGAGTGACAGCTGAGTCAACACAACGACCCGTGATAACCACCTGAGCTCCCATATCCAATGCACGACTGATGGGGAGGGCTCTTTCAGGGGGGGGATAGAAACAAAACATGATAGGACGATTTGAGTAATACAATGTATATTAACCTATAGTATGTATACAATGTAAACAAGAAAAGAAACGTCATGTAATATATTTAATTTTCCATATTAAAAAAACGTATTTATGTTTTAAGTATGTTTCATTTAATTCTATTTAATTCTATTATTACTAGATCATCCTCGTCATTTCTGTATAATAAATTATACATAACACAATAATACTTTCTTATCATTGTTTTTAATCTAAACAAGGCGTTCGATATATAAATTTTCTTTAAAAATTTGCTATTATGATTAATTTTTATATTATAACATTAAAATATATTTTTTCATGTGGCCTTCGCGGATCAAGTGAACTTGCATTTTCAATCGTCGTGGAGAAAACAAAACGGTGAAATAAATAAAATGCGTAAATGTATAATTATTTCTCCCTTTCGTTACATCGATGACTATACTGTTACACGTGAAAAAAACATTACAAAAAAAGCTGAATGATATATAAAGTTGTGTGTGATGTTTGTGGCTAAAATGGCTTCCTAATGTGATTTCTTTTGCTAGGATAAAGAAACAATAAGATTGAAACAGCAGATAAAAGTGGACTACATAGCAGAGGCCGGTATATTATGCAAATTGCAGAGAGCGGCACCCACCCTAGATAGGCATTGATCGACGTCACTGTGCTCGGCAGTGGCGCCCCACTGTCCATGTCCCGGCAGGCCCCCAGCGATTCCCGGGACGCCATGAGGTCGTCACCAGTGACAACAGCGATATCTAGGTCAATACCGACCTTATTGGCGGCTTTTGTGAGTGCAGCGGCACAGCCGTGCGGGTTGATGCCTCCCGCGTTTGCTACGACACGGATCCCTTGTGGTGTAGCAACAGACACAAGCAGTAGTCGAAAAGGAAATAGAGTGCTATATTTTGGTTACTATTTAATTTAGGTAGAATAGAAAATATTAACTGTAAAACATACATGCAAAAGAAAAACCACAAAAAAAACCAAGCTTTCACCTTTCATCAAGAAGGCATAATCATGGTGTGATTTGTGGTTTTTCTTTTGCATTCCTCACAGTGACCATTACTTGTTTTTATTTGTAAAACATACATATTTTCAGATAAATCGTAGAAACATGACATACAACTAAGCATGTTTATATTTACACAGTCCCAAAATATTAACGCCAAAGACAATCTGTTTTTCGAATAAAATGAAGTACATATTATAATGAAAAACTGTTAACATACATTATTTAAATCTTTAAATGAAACTTTTATAAAGCTGAAAATATGAATTACGAGGAATTGTTTTGACCGTTCTTCAGAGTTGATACTCTACCAACATTAAATATAAACACAATCTTATTAAAGTACAATCACAATGGAATGTATCATTATAAAATCTTTTTGAGGGCAATAGAATTGTGAAAATATTTCATAAGTCAAACGAATTATTATCATTAATTTTATAAAAACTACACGAGTATACTGAACTTAGCAATACTAAACACCCAAATAAAGTAAGCATTTTATATTAAAAAAACCACACGGTAGGTTCTGTTGCTACAAGTTGAAATATATAGAATTACTATTGAAAAAATTTCAAATTTACTGTTCTAAAGTAAGTAGTTTCAGTTTTTAAAAAGAAAAAGATTAATTAAAGTGCAAATGCAAAAAATATGTTAAATAGGTGCGTTTAAAGAGTTTTGGCTTGTAACACCAAGGGACCACCTTGTGTCAGCTTCCGAAATGTTTGCTTAATGGGGCCACCAAATCAAGTCCTAGAATATCCCGTACTTCACCTGACTCTTTAGAAGCCACAGTGGTAAAAATCCTTAAAGATGTCTTCATGGTGGATGCATATGGGGTTTAGTAAAACTATGCTCTTTGTGAAAATCCGTAGAATTAACTATAACTTTTATTGATTGGCACTCTACAGATTCAAGTATTTTCCTTAGACATTTGGTGGTTGTTAAGGAGAACCAAAATGGGCCCAATATGCAATGACAGACCTATAAGAGATATCTATGCTTGCAAGATGTCTCTAGGGGATTCTCTCGATCTGTTTAGAATGCGCAGAGAACAGATTATTTTGTTTACCTTCTTGACTATTGCTTCTACATAATTTTTCGACGACAGAGATTGATCGATGATAAGTATAACAAGTTCCACCGATGAGAATGGTAGGAACGCTCGATTCCCTATTAAGAGTGGTGGCTAACGCGGGTTTCCTCGTGGTACGGACGTCTTGATTTTCTGGGTTTTCTTCCCTTTATGTAGCGTGCCATTCAACATTGTCCATTTTATTACGTCATTAATTTTTTATTGTATACATGAAATTGTCGGTTTCGATGTTGTCTATAATATAGTTTAATCACCCACATACTAGATGTCAGCGTTCAAGTCGTTGACTAGAATGATAAAAACAATGACAAAAACAATTTTTAATTTTAACAACATTCCTGATTCCGTTATAAACGGAATGTCTGATGAGTAAGAATGAATAGTGAATGTCTATAAATTTGCCTAATAATTCGAAAACATGATTCCTCTGTCTCTCATAATGTCAATGTAGGTCAACTGCATGCCAATCCTTTGGAGATCGGCCGATATATGATGTGAATTTCATCACATTTATAGGTTTTCAACGTACTAAATCGTCATAAGGAAGCAGTTCTACCGTCTGAAGTCTAGTGTATTTGGAGTTGGCGACTGATGAAAAGGGTGTGATTGGTACTTTTATTCTTGATACCTTCGAAAAATGTTGCCGATACTTGTAAAGAAATCTCAGGCTAGTTGTCAGTTTTCTGAACTTGGTTTAGTGGATAAAAAACTATGGATGAGTATCAATGCTTTAAGTTTGGAGCTAGTGTTGGTTTTATGCCACTTTGAGCCTGTGTTATACTTGTAATTATTAATAAGCATGGCTTCGGCTTCCTCTATTGCTTTGAGAATGGCTACTATCTCAGATATGTTGGATCTGTCATTTGTGAATTTGATAATGGATCCTTTCCCACAATTCTAATAACCGATGGTGGACAAAAAGACTGTTCCTTCAACTTATTAGAGGTTAGCAATATAAAATATCCGCGTATGCTGATAGGGTATTTTAATGGTACAGATGGTTATTTTTATTCTCTTAAAGAACTACAATACCTTTAATAAAAAGTTTTGTAGTGTTAGTGTATATTAGGGGGTGTCTTTCCATGACGATAATGATAAAACTTAATTAATAAACGTTTCCAATAATCATTCAATTGATCAAAATTAATTCAACTGATGATAATCCGTAATATAAAAAATGTCCGGCATTTAAGATCAGTATTTCTAATTTTGGTCTGTAAATTCATCATACTGAGAAAAAGAAGATAAACGCAATCAACAAACCTTTTTCTTTGATTTGCTTCAAATAAGGACCAATAGCAACATCTACGAAGTCTTGAGTATAGCCCAGTGACTAAAATATGTGTTAAATGATAATATATTGAATAAAATACTGTCTGATATACATACAACGCTTGTACAGTTCACCATTTATAAAAGTCATGCCTATAATAATCAGTTTATCTGACTACATGCATATATTTTTTAAGCAGCATTGATTTATAAATTCAGCTAATGGATAAATTTATGTCTGATCCTCCATCTTTGAATATATATTATTAATTAATTGCTAACGTTTTCAGTTGAAGTTTATTGAATTTGAAATGACATAATAACAAAATAATATAATACAAAAAGGAAGAATAGACTGTCTCATTCAGCTATGCTATAACTTTTACAGTGACAATTTATTTATTGTAGTCCTATATAGATAGATATATATATACAATAAAAACGTTAACTAACATTATAAATAGCTTAAAATATTTAAGAAATGCAATACTAAAATTAAATTGAATTTCTTCAAACTATTTTAAATATGAACATAATGTTTGGCAAAGTTTAGGCCTTGCATGTTGAACCTTGTGAATAAAATTTAGAAAAAGTAATATCCAAATTTCAAAATTAAAAAAACTAAATACATATATTTACAAATATTGGAATTTATAGTTAACAAATGAAATATTTATGGGCCGCATTTCTAAGATTTCTACAATCCGCACTTTCTATATAAAATAGTTAAAATTAAATTATATTTTGTATTAAAACTAATGTGAAATTCATAGAAACAATGATTAATATACATGTATGACATTTCAGCTGTGCCTTTATTGTCTTCAATTCCGCGTTCAATATTAAAATAATCAAAGAAACAAAAATATTAAGAATAATTTTAGCCAGGCAAAATTGGGTTAACCTGGACTATGTATTATTTGTTTCTCAATTTTAACATTATAGATCTGGCCAACATATATAATTTATTTTTATTGCTTAAATACTTTTTCATTTTTACTCATCTGGTTGCAGTCCAAAGTACATGAAATATAACGACAGTACTATAGAAGAGATAACAAGACAATATGGAGGACCTGTAAATATATATTTTGCAAATTTTATGAATAATAAAGACATAACATACAAATTCTATCATAGTATATACTATGATAGAATTTGTGTGTTATGTCTTTATTATTCATAAAATTTGAAATGTTATATAACATTTCAAATCCACCATATGGTATCTAGAAGTTGTCAAACTTCGAGGAAGGGGGTGATTTTAAAAATGTCTAAAACAGCTTACATGTTTATCAAGATGGTCTTCAGAGCTAAATTTCTTATAGATAGATTTAATATTGCATAAACTAAAGCATAATTAAGCAAACATTTTCTAAATAAACCTCCATAAGCTTACAGATGATGGCAAATAGCTATAAATATATGGTGTTTTACACAATCAATGAATAAAGCACTCATCATCTATTATCTAAAAACAGTGTGTACATAGACAATATACATGTATGGTGCAAAAATTACAATTCTAATCCACTATACCTGGTAAAGAATTACAATTAAAACAATGTATAGGCTACATGATAAATCTCTAAGATTTACAATTTAAATTAGGTATATCTTGCAGAACACAAGGTATACCTTGTTTAAATTGATTAACAGAGATTTACTAGATATATCTTGTCTTAATTGTAATTGTTGGAGATTTACCAGGTATACACATTTAAATTGTAATTCTTAGATATTTCCAAACAGAATCCTTTTGTCTGCCATAGAAGTATAATCAGTGAACTTAACATTTTTATTGCTTGCATGGGCTTCATCTACTTAAACACTATCTACAGAAAATTACTTAATTTTCAATGAATTTGAAAATAAAATAAACTGAATAGTCTAAAGAAGGCAAATTCTTTTATGTATTTGAAAATAAACACAATGTTCAGAATAAATAAACAGATCAACTAAAACACAAAATGTTATCTATTCTCAGGTCTACTAAGCAATTTCCAAGAACTACATCAATTAAATTAACTTTGTCCATTTCTGTTAAGCATGTTGTTCATATGTATTTTTATTTAATAAAATCAATAACATTATTATACAGAATAAAATACAAAAAATACATACTGGATCTTTTGATTTGGCTGCTGCTAGAAGAGACATTGTGATTTCGGATAAATAATCGAACACCAAAAAATCAATTCCTCCTTTGTGAATCAGCTGAGGAGCTGTAATAAGTAATAAAACACAACAATATTGTTACAATACATTGCTAATAAATATACCTATATTGGTAACTTACCAGCCACTGCAGTATCTCCCCAGAATCCAGATGCACAACCAATCTTACATACTTTCTCAGAAGAAATTTTAGAAAAAGCCCTCTTCAATGGAGACAATAATCCAGCCTTTATTGTCCCAAATCGCAGCATACTCAATCTATGCAATTGCTAAATGTTTTGATAATGAAAAATATATTATTATATTATTTATAATATTTTATTTGTTTTGTTATACTAAGTAGTAGAAGGAATTTATTATACAATTTAGGTATGTATAATGGCCAACACCAATTCGGTGTAAATAGTATAGGTAGCATAGGTACATATATATGTATGTTTACAGTGACTTCCGCAACTATACATAAAGCTATTATTATATAAAAAAGTACCCATAAAATTAACAAACAACAGTGATATGAGACAGTTTATAGTCTCTTTATACATAACACACTAGACCAGGATTGAAAATCAAATACTGTATTTAAGCTGCTTAATGGTTTTGGTTTCTTTAAAAGTCATCAAAGTTATCTCGAACCGAAGTCCAGTTAGTTTTGATCTAATAAATGCACCCTTCCCATAAAGTCAGGGCTTTCTTGTATGTATTAGCTATGCAAATAATAATTAATTATTTCTTGTAAATTATTTAAAGAAAATAATTAAATCATATATTTATTAAACAGTTTAATATAATTTATGATTGTTATTATTGCATTTATTTATGATTTATCCAGACTTTTACAAAAATAATATGTATATTATCCAATTTACCATATTACTTTTTATCATTAGTATCTTTCTAAATCAAAATTATTAAAAATTATACTATTATATTTAGTAAAAATTACTTGTATAAGTATCAAAGCATGTCTATTATTAAATATTTATATATGAATAATTTTTATAATGTTAAAAACAGAGAAACATTATTAACTTTTTTGAAATAAAATATAAGTGTTCAAATTAACTAAAAAAAAGCATCAAATTATAAATAGTTTAAAACTACATTGAAACATACAAATTAAAGAATATATTTTAGGCATTTATTAAGTATTTTAAATTAAATAACTGATTTTATATATTATTATTATAAATACACTTATACATTCTTGAAAGTATAAGTTAATTTATTTTAGTTATTAACAATGACATAATACTATTAAAATGTTGCTTTATGTTCTGTAGACAATTTCTCTCTTTTATGTATGTTTTCTCCTGGACCTGTCAAGGTGACCTGTAGATATTTTCTCTTAGAATCTTAACTTTAAGGATTGATAATGCCAGGATATATAGCTTGGCCTAAAAGGACAACTTGATCCTGTCCCTGAAGTAAAATTAAATGATCAAATTTCATATTTTAAATGGTGATCTTGTTAATGTTTATATTTATGATTATTAACAATAACATATGCTGATATCATATCATCATTATACTCATAGACATAGGAACAGTTGTCAGTTGATGGTGTTTCTTATAATTATAAAGCCCACAAATTGGGCTGAGTTATCTTACAACTAGCTATATATTTTTTTTCATAAATTTTATTACAAATATATAACTTAATAATTTATAAATATATGTGTAAACAATCTCGTTTATCGATATGTATATTATTATTATCACAAACCCTGAACTTAACAAGTAAACTAAATGTGTTGCTTGGAACAAATATTGATGCAATAAATTGCTTTATGTATGAGTCAACTATAGGAATGGTTTTGCAAAAGATAAAAATGAACACAGCTTACCTGATATAGCACCCTATAAATTAAAATTCCTACAAAATATGATTCTATTTGGCTACGACTCATAAAAATTTGCAGGGACGTAATTTGTATTTATTCGGTAATCTATTTATCCGTAAAAAATGTTTAATAAATCAAATAAACTTATTTTAAATCCAAAATAAAAGAAATTCAAATATACAAATGTAAATATTTTTCAAAAATTGCATATATATTTAAATAAGATGTACGTTCATTTAAAAATTTGTCTTCATTTCATACCGGCAAAAATGTTCAATAAAACTACCAATTTTACCAAAACATCCGCTCTTTCTTAATCCATTTTTTCGAGGATTGCTGAAACTTTTTGAAGTGAGTTTTTATTTATTGCTCAATATTACACCCTTATAAAATTGTGTAAAAGGTTGAATACCGGTTTATTCATTATTTAAAAAAATCCTGTTTTTAGTTTTGGGCTTCTAGGGAATATATTAGACATAGATTAAACCTTCCTTTGCCACTGAAGAGAACTCCTTTTATTTAATTAAATTCTGATATATTATTTACAAATAATAAATATATAACTTTTTACAGTTTATATAGACAGAAATTGTGTTTTATATGTGAAAAGAGATTACATATATAACACACAAATCATATGAAACAATACGAAATTTTCGTTGTATGTCTTATGTAGTAGCCTAATATATAAGTCTAATTAGTAATATATAAGTCTATGTAGTAATATATAAGTCTATATAGTAATATATAAGTCTATATAGTAATATATAAGTCTATGTAGTAATATACTTCTATGTAGTTATATATAAGTCTATGTAGTAAAATATAAGTTTTATACATATTATAGCCATATGCATATATTTTATTCATTTCATTATCAAAATTAAATAGGATATATATATATGGCTTAATTTTTAACGTATAGTATCATTTATTCAGATACATGAATAAACATATTTATCTTACACATATTATCTTATACATTTATATTTAATAATTTTTAAATATTATATTACTTACTATATATATAGATAATATTATATGTAGGGGAGACCGGGGCTGGTACTAACATTTTAAGGACATTTTAATTTTTTATAGAAAGTTCAATTTTTTTACGAGCATATCTATAATCTTAAGAATGTTTTCTAAAAGTGACATAAAAACAAAATGTTTGATATACATTAACAACCATATATTAATCTTCTAAATAGTTT